>OX401421.1:16360766-16385767 GCA_947846245.1 Cerastoderma edule
AGGATACCGTTTTACTAAATTAACCAAGGAAGATATTTGCGCAAGTCAAAACCGGTAAACATAGATAATTTCTAAAACGAACGTACAATACTGCAATGTGACACGTCAATGGAGGTGTCTCGGAGAGACGATTCAAATGATGAGTTACTTTGCAATATTGCTTGGCGCAAATTCGACCAGTACTCGCACCAATTTGTAGGTTAGTTAGTCCGTGCCTTTGAAAAATTGTTGAAAGTAGCGTAAATCCAACAATTGAAAATCATACTCGACAAGAAAATACGTCCCTACTTACGCCATTAGGTCTTGATGCGACAAACGGGTTCACCAGGCATACGTTATGATTAACGCCGGCGGTTGCTAAAAACATGATAATAATGAAGATAAAAACAAATAAAATAAAAAAGACTCTACCCCCCTCCCCCCGCCCCAAAAAAAACATGGAAATGAAAAAAGATCACATACGGAAAAAACTGCTCATCGGAAGAAAAAGATCTCGCCATTTTTCATGGTGGCTACCGACAACTTTTAAAAATAATACCTCAATTTGTTTGCAATGTCCAGCATGAAGAGTTCAAATCCCGAAACAACGCCAACTCTACACCTTTAACCCATTACCAAACAATAACGGCATTTGACCAGTTTGTTGCAGACGACTCTGGATATCAATGTGGAAAAAAGGGAAATTGCTCCTAACGAGCACTTTCTCCGTTTCCCATAATGTTTTCAGCCCTACCAGAAGATAACTTTTCCCAATTTCATCACATTTTGAAATGTTGTCTGCAAACTCTTTCAATTACGGACATTCTAAAATTTGGCATTTGGTAAAGGGTTAATGGAAGACACAGGTAGTTTCCGGGCTGGTTATAGGATACCGATGGTTTGCTCTATACCCTGTTTCAATTAACTTTGACCAGTTTACACAAAGAAGCTTTCCCCACCTAAAGTCGGACATGTGTTTGTAAAAGAAAATTGAAAATAAATAGTTAGGCAATAAGCCAGGAACACTTTTGCAACCCCAGGGGGAATTTTGAAGGTTATGTTTTTCTTGAACCTTGGGCTATAAGGCATAAGCAGACGAAAGATTGCAAAGTTTCGTTGGGGCTTTACGGAGTTATGGGAAAAAGGGCTTATCAGTAAAATATAACCTATATGGGAAAATCTTTAAAAAATCTTCTCCTTTTGACCAATAAGACTTAGGGGGGAGCAGGGCCTTTTCTGGCTCAAGGTCTATGTATATATTTTTTTGTTTCCAATAAGTCTCAAATACTATTGCAGCTAATATTTAGGTTTCCCTGATTACATCATAACCAAAAACGCATTATCATTCGTTCGTTTATTAAACTAATAAACGGCCCGATCTTAACAATGCAATTAACATGTACAGTTTACCATGTTCAGCCAAAGATGAAGTATCTATACCACAACATACATCGAAATTTGTTAATAGCAATAATATTTCCTTACAAAATGATAGGCAGTCTTATAACGCGTAAGTCACAATTATTAGAGGAACGTTCTCTTCTCTGAAAAGAATGGTTTAACCCTTTCCCAAACAACACATTTTTTGACTGTCCCAAATTGAAATAGTTTGCAGACGACATTTCAAAATGTGGCGAAATTGTACAATATTCTTCAGAAAGAGCAGAAAACTTTGTGGAAAAAGGGGAAATTGCTCGTCAAGAGCAATTTCTCCTTTTCCCACAATATTTTCCAAAGTCGTCTGCAACAAAGTCGTCAAATGTCGATATTGTTTGGGAAAGGGTTAAATACATTGCAATATTGCGTATTTCTGCTGCATTCTAAGGTGCCAATAGTACATTGTACTTGTACAAATCGCGCAGCAAGATAGTCAGAAAATCGTTCAGTTAATGATATTTAGGTTGAATATATGTATCAAGCAGATCAGACTATAATGTGCCAATCAGTAAAACACGAAAAAGATCTTCGATAACGGCAATTACTGTCATCTTGATAACTGGTCGTGTATCGACTTTGCCCTACAGGTACTAGTAGTAATCTTTATTTACATCTCATCATTGTACAGTTATACATACAACATAAGATACCATTTCATATAAGATACAATGCCACTCCATTATGGAGTTGTAAGAGATAAATGCGATAAGATACAAGACAAAAACATCTTAATTAAAGATATAAAGAAATCGACCTATTTAGAACAAGAGATCATAAAAAAGGATTATAAACAAAAGATACCAAAAACTAAAAAACCTATCATTACATTATAAAGTTATATCTACAAGTACTAATGGGATAAAAAAGGAAATGATTCTAAATGAACAGCAACGATGACATACCTAAAAGGAAAAAAAAATATAAGATAAAGAAAAAGTAGTGATTTTACAATAAAACTATCTAGTGAGATGATAGCCTGGTTAGCATTAAAAACCTTATTTCATATTATCAATTTACAGATAAACTAGCTATAAAGTAAAAACAAACGTGTTTGTAAGATTTTAAAACAGGTTTTGGCACAAATTCTTATCATATTTTGGTTGGAAAACAGAAACCGATATTTGTCATGGTTAGACATAGTAGGAAATTCGGTGTTAAAAGAACAAGCTTTAGTGAAAAGTTCTTTCCTAAAATCACTATAAATAGGACAATCCAAAATGACATGCAACTCATTTTCCACTACATGAGAGATACAAAAAGGACATTTTCTGTGCTCCTCTTGGAGCCCCTCGTACCGTCCCGTTTCAATTCTAATCGGAGCTACCCCGATACGAAACTTACAAAATGCAGATCGGTGACTTGGTGGTAATACAAGTTGGCAATATTTTTCTACACCAAACTCACTTTTAAAGGATCTGTATACTCTTAACTTATTACGGCCCCTACCTGAAGGTCCTATAGGGTTGTTGATTCTGTTTAACCACTTATCTTTAAAATTATCTAATAACGTTTCTTGGACACTATAGGCAAAAGACCGTGATATAACCGTGCTAAAATTGTTATAAGTTCCTAAATCATTATCTTCATAAAAACATTTTATCCTAAAACACCAATTCTTACATGAGCGACTAGCATTATTAAAAGACCATGTTGCCAAGCGTTTCTTTATTCGTGTCGTACTCATGGATGAAAGCTTCGACCAATATAAAGAAATACATTTCCATTGCCGGACTAAGGGGGGGATTCCAACCCATTTCGCCGGAAACACCATCATTCGGAGCATATTTTCCGACACCTAAAAAGAAACGCATGGCCCAATTTTGTACAGCGTCAATACAAGAATAAGACCGATGTCCCCATAGAGGGGCGCTGTAACTTAAAACCGGCAAGACAAGGGTGTCGTAAAGTTTTGTATAAACACTATATGGTACACTACCATTCGATTTACATTTAGCTATCAACAAACCCAACGCCCGACTGGCACTTTTGGCTACAAATTTGACAGTTTCATCATAGTCTAAATGCTCATTTAAAAAAACACCCAAATAAATATACTTGTCGACAATATTAATCTGCTCTGATCCACAAGCGAAAATGACCTGCGAACGGACTTCTGAACTGTTTCTAAAGTGCACAACGTTGCTTTTATTATTTTATCGTTTTAGTTGGAAGGTAAGGAAACCAGAAACAGACTGGTGCATTTTTCTGAATGATTTAGAGGACCCTATGCTTTAAACAACATGTATGTTATCTTTTATCAAAATGTTTAGGTTTTATGTTGTCCTAATGTAACAGTGTTTGCAAACTTGAAGAATTGGTGAGAAAATGTGTGTCGTTTCTATATCCAGCCAATCGCAATGGATTAGTATTAATGACACATTTTATGTTACCTTTTCACAGGTTGGCTAGAAAACGTGTGACGTTCCTCCATCCAGCCAATCACAATAGATGTTAGTGTTAATGACACAAATTATGTTACCTCTTCCCTGGTTGGTTAGAAAACGTGTGACGTTTCTCCAATTAGCCAATCACAACAGATGTTAGTGTTAATGACACAAATTATGTTACCTCTTCACTGGTTGGTTAGAAAACGTGTGACGTTTCTCCATCCAGCCAATCACAATGGATTTTGGTGTGCTGGTAGCGCAGCTGATGAAGCATTCTAGGTATCGCGAGTATTTCACTGTCAAGTTAATAAATAACGAACCTTTCTCAACAAGTCTAACATGATATTTACCAAATCGTTATAGGGTTTATACAATGGTTTATCAAACCACCTCAAGATTGTAATTACCATGATAGAGTTAAACTCCAGTACCAGGAAATTTATAGGGTCAATGAGTTTAAACTCTAGAAAAAGAAAGAGCAATGCTTGTTTTTCTATGCATTGGTATGGTGTACACATGTTTGGAAACAAACTATTTGAAGTTGACAAGCTATTTGAAAATCGACCCTGCTTGATTAACATTCTGTCCACAAAAAGTATGCAGTTTCGTTGGATTAACGCTGTTTTACAATTGTTTGTGTGATATTGACAAACACTTCTGTTTTCAGAACAATATCTAAATAAACCATACACTTTCAAGGACATTTCTGTGTTTTGTTTCTATATTTCAAACTCTTATTATTAAAACGACAGAAACAAATCAGGTGGTGTCAGGTAAGGGTATGGAATAGAAAACACAAGAGGACCAGTTGACAGCATTGATGTGTAATTTAGTATAGAATACAAAGACGAGGTAAGGCTTAGTAAGTTCGAGCCCTTCTACAGAGGATGTACCATAATGAATATATTTACCATTACGGACCCAGTCTCTGTCATGAGCGAGGTATCTCGTGTACGCCACATTCTTGTAGCGACTTCTCTTGAGGTCGGACAGCTGTACGTTCAAACACGACTCTATGAATAGATTTATACAAACATAACGGGCCATCAGTCGAATAGAAACACGGTATTTACTCGAATACTATTCAATCTCAACTACCCGTTTTGTATTTAACCCTTTCCAAAACAATAACGATATTTGACCACTTTATTGCAGACGACTTTAGAAACCTTGTGGGAAAGAGAAATTGATCATTACGAGCAATTTTTATATTCCCACAATGTTTTCTGCCCTATTAGAAGGTTATTGTCCAATTTCATCACATTTTGAAATGTCGTCTGCAAACTCTTGTAATTTGGCACAGTCGGAAACTTGGCGTTTGGGAAAGGGTTATACAGGTGTCTCAACCATAAACACTTCAATTCATTTTTGAATATTGACGGTTATTAATTGATATGCCAGTTAATACAATGAAGCTAAAACTAATTCAGACGTTCGTATTTGAAGACTTGAGATAGGTGGACGTGGTAACGTATCAAAGGAAGTAAGAACCTGTGACTGCTATTATATTAACCCTTTACGGTATATAGCGCCGTTCGCCACCTTATCGATTACCGTATAAAACCCTTTTCGCCGTTATACCTTTTACCGTATAAAACCTATTTTGACGTTCTATCGATTACCGCATAGAACGCTTTTTGACAGCTGAAAAATTGATTCAACTTTAGCTCTTAATAACACATCTTTGCACACACGTCATTTTCTCCAAAGTTTATTTTCCTCTTAAATAAATATGTCTTCTTTCATTTCCGATGATAAAATTATAGGGTCAAAGTTTAAACTTTTGCTCTAGAGAGAATCTTTTGATAATGGTCTCACGACACGCTTATGGAAATAACGCTATCAAATTGAGATAAAGGGAATCAAAATTACCAATCCAATTAATGAGAAGTCTTCCGGTCATAAAAGATCAAAACACTGCCGATTTGTAAAGACTCGATAAGGATTGCATGCAATTCTTTAGTAACTTAACACATTTCTAAAAATACTATCCAATTAAAACGAGAGCATACGGCACACGACCTGTAAAGGATGTTTATGACACGGAGCTATTATTGTTCAAAGTTTAAAGGCGATTGAAAATCGAGCCGTCAAATAATTGACGTTATAAAGACGGCATTTTTAAAATATTTAGCCAATTTGGTGTTTCCGATCGCAAGTCAGACATCAATGTAGATTCAGAGCAGTAATTTGATCAGGTTTTTTTAAGCCTGAAGATGATGAAATGTTGATAAATATTACCAATTCACGGACAAGCAAATTAGATCATTCCTCCGACTTTGACTTCAACTACAAGCTTTTGGTAAATTCATCACCCATGGAAACGTATTTTACGGAAATATTGGCATGTTTCGTTGCCAAAATGAGTTGATTTTTACTGTTTTACATTTATTAGAAGGATCAGGTTTAACTTCTTTACAAAGCAATATTGCGTTGAAAAACATTCTTTTCTTCATTTTGGAATCGGTTTGAATGGGAATTGAAGTAAAACGATTCAGCTTTGTTGAGGAATATGCAAAGACAAAGTATGTATTTCGAGTCATGAATGGTATTTTTCGGCAACAAAATTCCCTGCAATTGATGACAAAACAAGAAAAACAAATTAGGGATCTCTCAGGGAGAACACATAATTCATAATATGAAAATAGGCAAAGCCTAAACCGGGCGAAAGAGATTTTGTTCTTCAGTTAATGAACAGTGCTAATTCTGGACTTGTATTACATATGTTCCCTTTGTATTGTATCAGTAATAGGCAATGAAGCAGTGTCCTGTCAGAAGGCATTCCAATTTGAAAGACATAGCCATTATCAAGATTCAGAAGTATAGTTGGTATATAGCATGAATAATTATGCGTTTGACTCTTCGGCTTGTATGATATTCTTTCGAAAGTCATTGCAGCTAGACTTTTTAAATTTCCAACCGAAGAGCAATGATATTCGTATGGGTTAAATGGTCAGTGTCTAGGGTAAGTCGGATGATCCAAGCTGTAACTGTGATGTAGAATGAAATATCTACTCTGGTTCATTCGGAGTTTCGGACTATGTCTAGGGAGAAATGTTGGCAGGTTCTGGTGGGGAAATAACAGGAGCAGGGATTAATGTCCATTGATACAACTGAAACACTTTGTTGAAAATGGTGTTAAATCATAATCCAACAATAGCATCTAAGACTTATTAACATTTATGTATGGTTGGATGCTATCGATGGATACTCCATCATAACCATATTTTAGTTGTGATCCAGGACCTATCCAAAACTGGGGGGGGGGGGCACTTCTTCGTGTTTAATTATTTTGACTAAACCATAGAGCAACGATGTTTGCATGGGGTAAGTGATCAGTGGCTTAGGTCTATTTGCAGTGACTGATGAGGAAATAATAGGAACAGGGATATGTCTACTGACACAACTGAAACATTCTGTTGAAAATGTTGTTAAACCAGAATCAAACATAGCATCTAAGACTAATTATCATGTATGTGTAGTTGGTGGTTGGTGGTTCTCGCTAGATACTCTCATGTTTAAGCTGTTCTACCCATATCAGTAATGCAATGAGAAATAGAAGACACTGTTCGAGCAATATCAAAAACCACCAAACTATAGAATTTGAATTCCAAAAACTCTCCATGCAAAATGAGGATTAAATGCAAGATTCAGTAAGTACTTCATATATGTGAAGTACTTACAGTATTGTCTTGCACTGAAACCTTGATATGTAGAATTTACTCTTCACCAAATTGTATGTTGTAAGTATATGTTTTCTCTGAATCATTCTTAAAACCTTTCACAGCATATGATTTAATGATGAAATAGAGGAAAGATTTGTATTATGAGGGAAATCCATCATTGTCAAAATTCTTTAAAATTATCTACAGCACCAAAAGTCCTTCTATAATAAGTTAAAACAAACAAAAGATAATTCTATCGTTAAACACTTGACAAAATTTATTCAAGGTAATAAGTAGTAATAACAAACACTTTTCTTGATAGAATATGTACAGATCTATACAAAAACTTGTTCAAATGATCAGTCATAGTGTTAGCCTTTACTTGGTTTAACCCTCTCCAAAACGCAATGCATGATTTATATTATGAAGTTTAAAAAAAGAAAGTTATACAAGTTTGCATATTTACCACATTAAACTTAACCTTTGCTGCAATGTTGTGTCAATAACCTGTTACTCCTTTTAACAAACTATTGATTAAAATATTCTTTCCAAATGTTTTGTTTTATCATCTTCAGGGTGTAATATCCATACTCTTGTGGAGTCCAAATTGAGAACAAAGCACAGAATTTTTGTGAATTCCTATAACTATTACATCTATTGAAAGTAAACAGGCAAAATTTCATCATTTATCCTTAAAGCTTCATTCAAGCTATATTTGTGACTGTTACCAATGAAAGTAATAGCAGATCACAAGAAAATTGCATAATTTAACTATGACATTTGATTTAAACTATGATGAGAAAAGGGATAACTGCTCATTTAGTCATTTGACTCATTTCATGATTTTGTCAGAGTGTTTTCTAAAAGACTCCTGCAACATGCAAAGCGTTTCATAAGGTAGAAATAATTTAACATATCTTTAACAGAGAATAAGAAGCTAATGTGATGCAAGGAAATCTTTCAAAACAATTAATCTGTTAATAATAATATATTTTACCCTATAGTATTCAGAGATTATTACTGTTTATGCTTTATTGCTAGAAATGTCCAAATGATTTCTAAATATAGAGCCATCATTGTTTGAAATAGAAATTATTTGCAACCAAAAGTGTAGAGAAAGAAATCATTGTGACAAAAGGGAATACTTGTTGCAGAAAAAATTAAGTTATAATGGTGGCTTTACTCAAATTTGTTATGCCCCACTTGCATACAAATGTGTTTACATGAGTTAACAATTTACCAAACACCAAATTTTTTACTGTCCCAAATTTAAAGCATTTGCAGACGACATTTCAAAATGTGATGACATTGAAAAATAATCTTTTGATAGGGCAGAAAACATTGTGGGAAAAGGAAATAATTGCTTGTCACCAGCAATTTCTCCTTTTTCCACAATGTTTTCCTGAGTGGTCTTCAACAAAGTGGTTAATTTCAGTTTTGTTTGGTAATGGGTTAACTGGTCTACTATTGAAACTTAACAGATATTATTGTATTTCATTAAACAAAAATTCACCCTATTGCACCTTTTGCAGTAAAGTAAAATATGTAATGAATTGAACCAGCAATATGTATCTCAGTTTTAAATGCTACCTGCTGCCTTATATTGTACAAAATAATGAATGAAAACTTTTACTGTCCCATCATTTGACTTTTAACAGTATTTTCTTAAAACATTATGGGAAAAGTTTCTTACATCTCACAAATTGATACAGTTTTGCTACAACTATCTATCAGTATTGGAAATACATGTGCATTTCTGTCAGTTTTGTTTGTGTGCACTGCTACAAAACATAGATTCCACACATGTTTTAGATTTAAACGTTTACAGAAAAAAATGCAAAGACAATTTTCATAGAGATCTTCATCTGTTCTCTTTTTGTCAAGGTAATCTTTCATGTCAGCACTTTCATGTACAGTTCCTCCTCTGTCAGGCACAGATATTTCTGTTTAAAAGAGATAATGGAAGAAACATAAGTTTAAAATAAAATCCATGTTAAAATGGTTCTCTCTTTGTCACTGTACCTCATACATAGCAGAAGTGTTTTGATGTGTATATGTACATAAAACATGAATGTTGAATAGATATCGTTTCAAAAGTAATGTAGTCTTTTTTGTATTCCCAAACTTTGTTTTAAATATCTTTTAATTGGCAACATGTTTGCCAAAATCTTGTTACAGAATTACTTATGATGTCTTTGTTCATCTAGTTGTAATCCTTATAGACTGAGCCATGTACATTAATGGCAAAACAAATCTATCCAGCCACTTGTTTGAAATTCATTAGTCTTTATGGATCCTTTTACATCATTGTTTATTAAGATTTCTCACCAAATTATGAATGAAAGGAAGATAAAGTAATCTAGCTTAAAAAATATTGCAGTGCAGTTTTTTTCTAGAAAAAACATGCTAAGAGGATGTATTGACATGTACACAAACTATAAGCCATAAAATTTATGTTTGACATAGTGTTGAAAACAGTATAAAACACCTGTAGTTCAGGTAAAAACTTCTTTCTAAAGTAAAAAGCTCTTCAAACCAAAATTTCCTTGTTTGTCTTATCTGTATTTGCAAGGTATTATTCATATCATAATTACTTATGAAAAAGACAAGTTGTACTTACATGTGCTTATAAAACAAAGAATTTTTCTTTATGCAGTACCACACCATTCATTTCTTTGGTTGCCGGTTCACATTTGACCTTCACGCAGTCTGAACTATGGCTGATTCTGGAAAGCAGACAAATGAAATTTACTTAAAAGTCATTACTATGTTCCCCGACTATGTCTACATTAATAACCGGTGAAAAGACATACGTTTTGGAAGTCATCAGGATAGGTAGATTCAAGAATCAAAGAGCAAAGAACGTGTGAATAAAAAAAACCCAGGCACATCGTCAATCCAAAAAGAAGAATCCAATATGGATCGAAGTTACTCAGCCTTGAAATGATCTAAATGTAAACAAATCTTTTTTCGTCTCTAAAATGTATGTCCATATTGCCCGTAGCTTTTAACACTGGAAAGTGTACTAAATACTACCTCGACAAATAGATAGATGCGGTGACATAAAATCAATATTCGGAGTAAGACAGTGCTCGAAGTGTCCATCTTGTTTGTAAACATGGAATGACGGTCCAGACTCTCTTCGATTTATCTATCTCGCTTTTAACAAAATATACTGTTTAAATATGCGTTCTTTATACGAAAATGAAAGTGTACAAAATGTTATCTTACCTGACATCATCTTTTTCGATGTTCGTTCAACAAGGCGATTATTTCATTCGATTTAAGATTTGAAGCGGTGATCGGGACGATGATGATTTGTAAAGAAAATGTCTTGTCACGTGATACACAAAAACGGAAAGTGCACGTTACAGTTCTTGGTGTAATCACCATGTCAACATGTGAAGAATTGACGGGTTTTAGGATGAGAGACGCCACCTTCACCAAATAAACAGAAAATGTTGAAATGCGGTCTAAATTTTACAAAACTGTTTATTGTTTTAGATATTGTAAAAAATATTCGGAGGAAAATCCTTCTATTTTTTGTTTGTTAACTTTGATTTTTCCACATCATTGCTAGTAAAAGAGCTGAATAAAAATAAATTTTCGGACAAGATGGCGCCATATGGGGCCAAAAAAACCGGTTGCAACCAAAATGGCCGAAAAAAGTCCTATAGGGTTCTGAGTAATTCGGAAATCCTTGGTTTTGTAGGTACCTTCTTTCGTTTCGTACGTACGTGTAACATATAGGCGGTCTTCAGACCGTGCCTTCGGCACGGTCTTCCGCCCGTATTATTACTTTTGATTTTGTATAATTCACACCGTAATATACATTTTCATTGTTTGTTTAATTTTCTACAACTTAATCCTGATATGAATGTATCACTAAATAAAGAAAAAAATATCAACTTAAAGGAAATTTTGTTCTCGTCGTCTTTTATTCTTTGAGAAAATCTATTAGATGAATGTAAAATGCATTAATTTGGGTTTGATTAACAGTACCCCAATCAATAACAATTATCGGAGATAATCCTGTGCAAATAGGTACCCAGGGTGACTAATTATGTATGCGTTAATGGTCTTCGATAATCGGATGGTTTATACCTATAGTGTCACTGATAAGCCTTATCTCTATACCTTAAAGGGTTAAGGTAATCAGATTCCTCCATAATGGGACAAAAGAAAGTCCACACACAACATACCCACCTCTTTAAGGTAATCAGATTCCTCCATAATGGGACAAAAGAAAGTCCACACACAACAGACCCACCTCTTTAAGGTAATCAGATTCCTCCATAATGGGACAAGAGAAAGTCCACACACAACAGACCCACCTCTTTAAGGTAATCAGATTCCTCCATAATGGGACAAAAGAAAGTGCACACACAACATACCCACCTCTTTAAGGTAATCAGATTCCTCCATAATGGGACAAAAGAAAGTCCACACACAACATACCCACCTCTTTAAGGTAATCAGATTCCTCCATAATGGGACAAAAGAAAGTCCACACACAACAGACCCACCTCTTTAAGGTAATCAGATTCCTCCATAATGGGACAAAAGAAAGTCCACACACAACAGACCCACCTTTTTAAGGTAATCAGATTCCTCCATAATGGGACAAAAGAAAGTCCACACACAACAGACCCACCTCTTTAAGGTAATCAGATTCCTCCATAATGGGACAAAAGAAAGTCCACACACAACAGACCCACTTCTTTAAGGTAATCAGAATCCTCCATAATGGGACAAAAGAAAGTCCACACAAAACATACCCATCTCTTTAAGGTAATCAGATTCCTCCATAATGGGACAAAAGAAAGTCCACACACAACATACCCACCTCTTTAAGGTAATCAGATTCCTCCATAATGGGACAAAAGAAAGTCCACACACAACATACCCACCTCTTTAAGGTAATCAGATTCCTCCATAATGGGACAAAAGAAAGTCCACACACAACAGACCCACCTCTTTAAGGTAATCAGATTCCTCTATAATGGGACAAAAGAAAGTCCACACACAACAGACCCACCTCTTTAAGGTAATCAGATTCCTCCATAATGGGACAAGAGAAAGTCCACACACAACATACCCACCTCTTTAAGGTAATCAGATGCCTCCATAATGGGACAAAAGAAAGTGCACACACAACATACCCACCTCTTTAAGGTAATCAGATTCCTCCATAATGGGACCCTCTTGTCCTTCTTGTACATGCCGAGTAACATATGCTCAGAGAAGTTATCCCAGTCGATCAGGCCCTGTCGGGTAACATCCACCTTCTCAAACAGATCTTCATATTGGTCGGAAAGACCGTTTCGCCTGTTTCTTATTACTTCTAAAATGCTAATCATATCTAGTTTTGTTAATTCTTTTGAATGTTTCTCTGCCTTAATCGTGTTAATCAGATATACGCTATAAATGTAACTGTTTTATATTTCTCTAGGAACCGCACGTATATCAATTAAGAGTTTTTGTTCCGATCCCTTTCATTTCGCCCTGTGTAATGTTTATAAATAACGATATTTCTAAATAATATGTACAGTATGTAAGAGTGAACCTGGTTCAAAACCATTGACGACCGGCCTTAAAGTAGAATATCCATAATCCGCCATTTTGAAACTCATTCTTTCGTCGGAATAGTTCAGTCTTTCTTGGTAAACATCGGTAAGATCTAAAACTATACGGTTTGATGCAAATAGTTCCGGCCGAGACCGATGTATACCGAAAACGACAGAAGTAATCCGACGAAGGAACGAGTTTCAAAATGGTGGATTATGGGTATTCTATCATAAATTTATTGAATCCTCTGAGAAAAATCACTGCCAAAGATGTATGTTTAGGCAACTGTTTCAATTACAACTGAAGAGGTGTTGAATACATATTAAATGATACACATACTATATGGACATTTAACAAGGTATGGTCTTTCATTGGAAGCTGTCAAAAGCATGGATTTACTTAACATTAATTCAAACATAATTGCGTACGTTAATTCAGATGAGAGATTTTTCGTATAAAGACCTTTTGAATAATCGAGGTTCGCTCTATTTACTTTAACCCTTTCCCAAACAACACATTTTCGACTGCCCCAAAATGAAAGAGTTTGCAGACGACATTTCAAAATGTGATGAATTTGGAAAATAATCTTCTGATAGGCCCGAAAACATTGTGGGAAAAGGAGAAATTGCTCGTCACGAGCAATTTCTCCTTTTCCCTTAATGTTTTCTTAAGTTGTCTGCAATAAAGTGGTCAAATGTCGTTATTGTTTGGGAAATGGTTAATCCAATTTCTTTACTCTACCAGAATACAGGGAAATCAAATTGCCGGAATTCGACTGTCACATCCCGTCCTCAAGCATGTATTCGAATATATAGGTTTTGTATAAGGCGGGTTTCGATTGTTTTACATTTCCCTGTATTTAGCATGTATTCGAATATAGGGGTTTTCGTAAAAGCCGAGTTATGGCTGTTTTCCATACCACTACAAAAAGCCTGTATTCGTATTAAGGGGGTTTGAATAACCTGGAAATAAAGGGGTTTTCGTCTAAACCGGGTTTAGGCTATTTCCTATACCCCTACTTAAATAAAGGGGTTTTCGTATAAACCGGGTTCGGGCTGTTTTACAAACCGCTATTCGAATAAAGGGGTTTCGTATATGCCTGATTTTAACTGTTTTACCAACCCCTTTTCGAATAAAGGGGTTTCGTCTAAGCTGGATTTTAACGGTTTTACAAACCCCTATTCAAGTAAAGGGGTTTCGTAAGAGCCGGGTTTTAACTGTTTTATAAACCCCTATTCGAATAGAGGGGTTACGTAAGAGCCGGGTTTTAACTGTTTTACAAACCTCTATTCGAATAGAGGGGTTACGTAAGAGCCGGGTTTTAACTGTTTTACAAACCTCTATTCGAATAAAGGGGTTTCGTACAAACCGGGTTCGGGCTGTTTTACAAACCTCTATTCAAATAAAGGGGTTTCGTATAAGCCGGGTTTTAACGGTTTTACAAACCCCTATTCAAATAAAGGGGTTTCATAGGAGTCGGGTTTTAACTGTTTAACAAACCTCTTTTCTAATAAAGGGGTTTCGTATAAGCCGGGTTTAAACGGTTTTACAAACCCCTATTCAAATAAAGGGGTTTCGTAAGATCCGGGTTTTAACTGTTTCATAAACCTCTAATCGAAGAAAGGGCTTTCGAAAGAGCCTAATTTCAACTGTTTTACAAACCCCTATTCGAATAAAGGAGTTTCGTATAAACCGGGTTCGGGCTGTTTTACAAACCCCTTTTCGAATAAAGGGGTTTCGTAAGAGCCGGATTTTAACTGTTTTACAAACCTCTATTCGAATAAAGGGGTTTCGTATAAATCGGATTTTAACTGTTTTACAAACCTCTATTCGAATAAAGGGGTTTCGTAAGAGCCGGATTTTAACTGTTTTACAAACCTCTATTCGAATAAAGGGGTTTCGTATAAATCGGGTTTTAACTGTTTTACAAACCTCTATTCGAATAAATGGGTTTCGTAAGAGCCGGATTTTAACTGTTTTACAAACCTCTATTCGAATAAAGGGGTTTCGTATAAATCGGATTTTAACTGTTTTACAAACCTCTATTCGAATAAAGGGGTTTCGTAAGAGCCGGGTTTTAACTGTTTTACAAACCTCTATTGTACGTATAACCTCTCTATTCGAATAAATGGGTTTCGTAAGAGCCAGATTTTAACTGTTTTACAAACCCCTATTCGAATAAAGGGGTTTCGTATAAATCGGGTTTTGACTGTTTTACAAACCTCTATTTGAATAGAGGGGTTACGTAAGAGCCAGGTTTTAACTGTTTTACAAACCTCTATTCGAAGAAAGGGGTTTCGTAAGAGCCTAATTTCAACTGTTTTACAAACCTCTATTCAAATAAAGGGGTTTCGTAGGAGTCGGGTTTTAACTGTTGTACATACCTCTATTCGAATAAATGGGTTTCGTAAGAGCGGGATTTTAACTGTTTTACAAACCTCTATTCGAATAAAGGGGTTTCGTATAAATCGGGTTTTAACTGTTTCATAAACCCCTATTCGAATAAAGGCGTTACGTAAGAGCTGGATTTTAACTGTTTTACAAACCCCTAATCGAAGAAAGAGGGGTTTTGCAAACCTAATTTTAACTGTTTTACAAACCCCTATACGAATAAAGGGGTTTCATATAATCCGGGTTCGGGCTGTGTTACAAACCTCTCTTCCAATAAAGGGGTTTCGTAAGAATCTGGTTTTAACTGTTTTACAAACCCCTATTCGAATAGAGGGGTTTCGTAAGAACCTGGTTTTAACTGTTTGACAATCCCCTATTCGAATAAAGGAGTTTCGTATAAACCGGGTTTTAACTGTTTTTCTAACCCCTGTTTGAGTAAAGGGGTTTTGCAAGAGCCAGGTTTTAACTGTTTTACAAACCCCTATACGAATAAAGGGGTTTCATATAATCCGGGTTCGGGCTGTGTTACAAACCTCTCTTCCAATAAAGGGGTTTCGTAAGAATCTGGTTTTAACTGTTTTACAAACCCCTATTCGAATAAAGGGGTTTCGTAAGAGCCAGGTTTTAACTGTTTAACAAACCCTTTTTCGAATTAAAGCAGTTTCGTAAGAGTCGGGTTTCAACTGTGTTACAAACCCCTTTTCGAATAAAGGGGTTTCGAAAGAGCCAGGTTTTAACTGTTTTACAAACCCCTATTCGAATAAAGGGCTTACGTAAGAGCCGAGTTTTAACTGTTTTACAAACCCCTATTCGAATAAAGGGGTTTCGTAAGATCCTAATTTCAACTGTTTTACAAACCCCTATTCGAATAAAGGGGTTTCGTATAAATCGGGTTTTAACTGTTTTACTAACCCCTCTTCGAATAAAGGGGTTTCGAAAGAGCCAGGTTTTAACTGTTTTACAAACCCCTATTCGAATAAAGGGGTTTCGTAGGAGTCGGGTTTTAACTGTTGTACATACCTCTATTCGAATAAATGGGTTTCGTAAGAGCCCGGTTTTAACTGTTTTACAAACCCCTTTTCGAATAAAGGGGTTTCGCATATACCTGATTTTAACTGTTTTACTAACCCCTGTTCGAATAAAGGGGTTTCGAAAGAGCAAGGTTTTAACTGTTTTACTAACCCCTGTTCGAATAAAGGGGTTTCGAAAGAGCAAGGTTTTAACTGTTTTACAAACCCCTATTCGAATAAAGGGGTTTCGTATATACCTGATTTTAACTGTTTTACTAACCCCTGTATGAATAAAGGGGTTTCGAAAGAGCCAGGTTTTAACTGTTTTACTAACCCCTGTTCGAATAAAGGGGTTTCGAAAGAACCAGGTTTTAACTGTTTTACAAACCCCTATTCGAATAAAGGGGTTTCGTAGGAGTCGGGTTTTAACTGTTGTACATACCTCTATTCGAATAAATGGGTTTCGTAAGAGCCCGGTTTTAACTGTTTTACAAACCCCTTTTCGAATAAAGGGGTTTCGCATATACCTGATTTTAACTGTTTTACTAACCCCTGTTCGAATAAAGGGGTTTCGAAAGAGCAAGGTTTTAACTGTTTTACTAACCCCTGTTCGAATAAAGGGGTTTCGAAAGAGCCAGGTTTTAACTGTTTTACAAACCCCTATTCGAATAAAGGGGTTTCGTATATACCTGATTTTAACTGTTTTACTAACCCCTGTATGAATAAAGGGGTTTCGAAAGAGCCAGGTTTTAACTGTTTTACTAACCCCTGTTCGAATAAAGGGGTTTCGAAAGAACCAGGTTTTAACTGTTTTACAAACCCCTATTCGAATAAAGGGGTTTCGTATATACCTGATTTTAACTGTTTTACAAACCCCTTTTCGAATAAAGGGGTTTCGTAAGAGCCGGGTTTTAACTGTTTTACAAACCCCTATTCGAATAAAGGGGTTTCGTAATAGCCGGGTTTTAACTGTTTTACTAACCCCTGTTCGAATAAAGGGGTTTCGAAAGAACCAGGTTTTAACTGTTTTACAAACCCCTATTCGAATAAAGGGGTTTTGTATATACCTGATTTTAACTGTTTTACAAACCCCTTTTCGAATAAAGGGGTTTCGTAAGAGCCGGGTTTTAACTGTTTTACAAACCCCTATTCGAATAAAGGGGTTTCGTAATAACCGGGTTTTAACTGATTTACTAACCCCTGTTCGAATAAAGGGGTTTCGAAAGAGCCAGGTTTTAACTGTTTTACAAACCCCTATTCGAATAAAGGGGTTACGTAAGAGCCGAGTTTTAACTGTTTTACAAACCCCTATTCGAATAAAGGGGTTTCGTAAGAGCCTAATTTCAACTGTTTTACAAACCCCTATTCGAATAAAGGGGTTTCGTATAAATCGGGTTTTAACTGTTTTACTAACCCCTCTTCGAATAAAGGGGTTTCGAAAGAGCCAGGTTTTAACTGTTTTACAAACCCCTATTAGAATAAAGGGGTTTCGTAGGAGTCGGGTTTTAACTGTTGTACATACCTCTATTCGAATAAAGGGGTTTCGTAAGAGCCTAATTTCAACTGTTTTACAAACCCCTATTCGAATAAAGGGGTTTCGTATAAATCGGGTTTTAACTGTTTTACTAACCCCTCTTCGAATAAAGGGGTTTCGAAAGAGCCAGGTTTTAACTGTTTTACAAACCCCTATTCGAATAAAGGGGTTTCGTAGGAGTCGGGTTTTAACTGTTGTACATACCTCTATTCGAATAAATGGGTTTCGTAAGAGCCCGGTTTTAACTGTTTAACAAACCCTTTTTCGAATAAAGGGGTTTCGTATATTCCGAGTTTAAACGGTTTTACAAACCACTATTCAAATAAAGGGGTTTCGTAAGAGTCGGGTTTTAACTGTTTTATAAACCCCTATTCGAATAAAGGGGTTACGTAAGAGCTGGATTTTAACTGTTTTACAAACCCCTAATCGAAGAAAGGGGTTTCGTAAGAGCTTAATTTCAACTGTTTTACAAACCCCTATTCGAATAAAGGAGTTTCGTATAAACCGGGTTTTAACTGTTTTACTAACCCCTGTTCGAATAAAGGGGTTTTGTAAGAGCCGGGTTTTAACTGTTTTACAAACCCCTGTTCGAATAAAGGGGTTTTGTAAGAGCCGGGTTTTAACTGTTTTACATACCCCTTTACGAATAAAGGGGTTTCGTATAAACCGGGTTCGGGCTGTTTTACAAACCTCTATTCGAATAAAGGGGTTTCGTAAGAACCTGGTTTTAACTGTTTTACAAACCCCCATTCGAATAAAGGGGTTTCGAAAGAGCCAGTTTTATCACTGTTTTACAAACCCCTGTTCGAATAAAGGGGTTTTGTAAGAGCCGGGTTTTAACTGTTTTACAAACCCCTATATGAATAAAGGGGTTTCGTATAAACCGGGTTCGGGCTGTTTTACAAACCTCTATTCGAATAAAGGGGTTTCGTAAGAACCTGGTTTTAACTGTTTTACAAACCCCTATTCGAATAAAGGGGTTTCGTATAAATCGGGTTTTAACTGTTTTATTAACCCCTGTTCGAATAAAGGGGTTTCGTAAGAGCCGGGTTTTAACTGTTTTACAAACCCCTATACGAATAAAGGGGTTTCGTATAAACCGGGTTCGGGCTGTTTTACAAACCTCTATTCGAATAAAGGGGTTTCGTAAGAACCTGATTTTAACTGTTTTACAAACATATATTCGAAGAAAGAGGTTTCGTATAAATCGGGTTTAAACGGTTTTACTAACCCCTGTTTGAATAAAGCGGTTTCGAAAGAGCCAGGTTTAAACTGTTTTACAAACCCCTGTTCGAATAAAGGGGTTTTGTAAGAGCCGGGTTTTAACTGTTTTACAAACCCCTATACGAATAAAGGGGTTTCGTATAAACCGGGTTCGGGCTGTTTTACAAACCTCTATTCGAATAAAGGGGTTTCGTAAGAACCTGGTTTTAACTTTTTTACAAACCCCTCTTCGAATAAAGGGGTTTCGTAAGAGCCGGGTTTTAACTGTTTAACAAACCCCTATTCGAATTAAAGCAGTTTCGTAAGAGTCGGGTTTCAACTGTGTTACAAACCCCTTTTCGAATAAAGGACTTTTGTAAGAGTCAGGTTCTAACTGGTTTACAAACCACTATTCGAATAAAGGACTTTTGTAAGAGTCGGGTTTTAACTGTTTTACAAATCCCTATTCGAATAAAGGGGTTTTGTAAGAGCCGGGTTTTAACTGTTTTACAAACCCCTGTTCTAATAAAGGGGTTTTCGAAAAAACGGGTAAAAACAGTTTTACAACCCTCCTGTCTCGAACCTATGTTCAACCTCAGAGTGAGTGCTTTACAGAACTGTTCCTTGTTTAAACATAGTTTGTGTTTTTGCCTATCGTCACTCTGAAATAAAAAAGAACAGTGGTTTAAAATGGGAAGCCAGATTAGCATGCATGAGGGCAGTGATTTTTTTTCTAAATTAAATCAATGGGCTTTTTTCTACCAAAACTTAAAAACCAATGGATTTTTCTAT
This sequence comes from Cerastoderma edule, assembly GCA_947846245.1. Classification (NCBI taxonomy): domain Eukaryota; kingdom Metazoa; phylum Mollusca; class Bivalvia; order Cardiida; family Cardiidae; genus Cerastoderma; species Cerastoderma edule. The sequence continues at coordinate 16,380,733 of OX401421.1, forward strand.
AGAAAAAAGATTTAAATGAATGAATGCACATGTAATGAGTTTTGGGGAAATCTTATGAGATGTTTTGAGCCAAAAATTAGCACTGCATGAGGGGCATTCTTTGATATTTTATCTTATTATCATTTGAAGGATAAGTGGGTTGTCACAAAACAACTGGTACATGTATTCTGTATAAAGTTAACGCTGACAAAAAATATTTTTTGGTAAATGTAGTACTATAACATCACTAAATGTGTCTATGCTGACAATGGTCCAGTGGTAGCGCGTCGGTATCGGGGTATGAAGGTCGCAGGTACAAATCCCAAGATCAGCGGGGTCAAACTTACGATATCTCATACTTCTTAGCTTGGTGCGATAATTAATTATGTATCTTGGAAGCAGAATTGATAATGATTACTATAAGTTATGGAACTTGATTCACAAATTGTGTGAAATAAACAAGATAAAACAAACAAAAGCTTACCGTGAACGCTCTCTTCAACTTAGTTAAATCCTCGTGTGTAATTTTCTTCTCCAGTCGAACATCGGTCGTTTCGGGCATGGCTGCTTTCCTCAGATTTTCCCCAACAAAGAAATCGTTCATTTCATACACGTATCACTACTAAGAAAAATTGATAACCTTCAATCAGATAGAAATAGTTCTATTCCTCTTTTGTTCGAATCCTAAGTTGACCAGAACAACTCGTGTTTTAACCTACAATTATAGGTTCTAGTTCAAACCACGCACTGTCTTTGCCAACATGCTAACGTGCCAACGTGCTAACGTGCCAACGTACCAACGTGTCTCGCTTTCGGAACAAAGTGACTTTAGTTGACAACCCAATGTTATGATGTATTCCTCCGAAATAATGAAAAGCGCTACAAATGCATAAATGCATAACTGCACAAAAAGTCAAAGCACCCAAAAATCATCATTGTTTGAAATATTCGTATTTCCTTCAACATATTTGTTTGTAGATACGAATTATGCTTCTTTATGGTTCGGATAACTTCAATACACTGACTGATCAGACCTCCAATTATTCCTCAACCCTTTACCAAACACCCAGTTTTCGACCGTCTAAAATAAAAAAAAGTTTGCAGACATTTCAAAATGTAATGGAATTATAAAATAATCTTCTGGTGGGGCAGAAAACATTGCGGGAAAATGAGAAATTACTCGTTAAGAGCAATCTCTCCTTTTCCCAAAAAGTTTTCCAAAGTCGTCTTTAACAAACTAGTCAGATGTCGTTATTGTTTGGTAATGGGTTAATATCCGTTCCAAGATGATCAACAACCCTTTCTCTAATTGGTATCTTACGTTGTGTTCATATCCGATTAAGTTGGTAATGGTTTCGACATATTACTTATACAACACCAACGATAAACTGATGGAAAGCATCAAAGATAATCTATCTTCAAACATATACGGGTTCTCAAATATATATTGCAGTAGGAACGCAAACGCCACACACGAATATAACGTATAATATAAAAAGATCACCTATAAACACACCAAATAAGTCGCTCATTCTAAAGACATAAAAGAAGAAATAAATTATCCACACCACACCAACTACGACGAGATGCACAACTCATTTGGTTATTTCTCTATAACAGATAACTGTAACACGCAATTAACTATAAACCCTTAGAATACCGGGTGATTTTTCTTATTTTTTAAAAACAGATTTTTGTGTCGTATTTTTAGAAAATCTTAAATATCTGTTTAATTTTGTTGAGGAAATATACTCAGAGTAACAAACAGGTTAGATCACAGGCCATCCGCCAATCTACTTGGCGGCTGGCCTGGATCTAACCTGTTTGTTTAAGCATAACGTCGGTCCCAGCACTATAAGGTTTAATGAATGAAGAAACAATACTGTGAACAATCCAGACTCGCTTCCAGCGAAAGATTTCTGCGGCTGTCACAACGGCTTATATCTTAATTCGAACAATAAACGTTTTTCGTATACCTTAAAGGTGTCGTCTCCTCTTGCTTTATGTTTGGAGCAGCCAAAAAGTGCAACATGAGGAAATTTTTACCTTATATCTAATCCATTTAATTAGAAACACTCATTTATCCCAAAAGCCTTTGAGCAGAAACAAACCGTCCATTGATAAAGAACAAAAAATGTAACCGATAGTAAATCAATATTGCATCGCAATTAGATATTTAGAAGTATTTATTTTTGAACATCTGTATAATTAATCGACTACGCAATTTAACATTTTAATTATGAATATTGTTATAAAAGCTTTCGTGCCAAAAGGAGAAAGCGTTTGTTGTGAGCTTTATCTTCTTATGTCACATTGTTCTTTTTAATGACACGATAGACATGCGTATGTATGTGTTGATGGTTGATTCATTTAAAAGTACTGTACATACATACATTAACATATCTCCTCTATCAATATTGGAATGGACTTTGCACTTAAACTGAAAAATTGTTGACGAGCTGTAATACCCTAATATTTAAACAATCTTTTCTCTTTGTCGAACAACTCGTATATTGTTCGAGTCTGTTGTTTAGATTGTTTGTTTTTTGTTTGTTTTTAAAGCAACATTTTATCTAATTATACAAAAATTGATCAGACATGCTCTTACTGAATTTGTCCACATATGTGCACATGTGCAGCGAGACTAACTTTGAAAAGAATCGACTGCTTTACCAAAGGAGCATTACCGGTCGGCTGTAAGATCCGAATAACCTCGAGTCGTATCGACTTTTTTATTGCCGGATAAGTAATTTGCCGAGTCAACCCATTGAGCACTGACATAATTGTTTGAATTTCTTGTTTTGTTGCGATGTTTTATGTTTTAACTTGATTATCCAGTCGTTCAGTTATAATGCTCTGCACGGGTCAACCATTTTCTTTTTGGACGAACAATGAAGGGAATGCGATATGATTCATTTGTGTCTCTTACCAGTGGCAAATCGTGGTAATTTGGGAGAGCAACCCTGCTGAGGAGGTACCATTGAAACGAATAGGTACATTAAACGCCGCTATATGACTGGAATATTGTTGACAACGGTTTTAAAATTTCATTAAAAAAACATACAGCCAACCATTTGAACTGTCCTTCCCACGATTTTCGATAAATAGAAGAACATTACATTACCTATCCCCTTTTCTTTGTACACTTCTCAACGAAACTTTTAAAAATATTTCTCAAAGAAAAGAAGTTCATGAAAAACTGCCATTACGGTTTTTAGCATTGAGAATTTCGTAGTGCACTGAGTATTTTCTCCTTTTGTCACAATGTTGTCAAAACCTGTCAAGATAGACACATCGTATGAGATCATCTGTGTGAAAGAGATAAGGGTATCTCGGTGATTGTGTGTGTGATTCGCCTTTTTTGTGGTAATTTGAAGAATTAAACATCTGTTCATTGTTTAATTGATTGTCTCAACCATTGTCAAAACGTGATATTAGACGCGCTTAATCATCACCCTTAACCCATTACCAAACAATAACGGCATTTAACCACTTTGTTGCAGAGGACTCTTTAAAACAATTGTCGGGAAAAGGAAAAAATTGCTCGTGACGAGCAATTTTTTCCTTTTCCCACAACGCTTCCTGTCCCATAAAATTATTTTCAAATTTCACCTCATTTTGAAATGTCGTCTGCTAACTTTTTGAATTTTGGACAGTCGAAAATTTGGTTTTTGATAAAGGATTAATGCGCTTATTCGATTACTCTATACACATGAGTCGGTTAGATTAGCGCGGAGTTTAAGCCTAAGAATGCTGGGTATCTTTAAAAAAAAGATTTTTATGCCATCAACTCTCCAAAACCTTAAGTATCTGCTTAACTTCAGAAATGCCTTGATCATGTGAATGAATATTATGTGGTATATGTATATGATATAGCGAGATACTCAGAGTAGGAAACAGGTTAGATCACAGGCCAGCCGCCAATTTACTCGGCACGGGATTTCTTGGAGGTTCGATTTAATGCAATGTTTGTTTAAGCTTTATGCAAACTTCGGAGTCTCGGATTCTTATAGAAAATATATAAGACAATTCAATCGATCAGCGAATGGCAGTGTTTTTCACTGATCGGATGTGATAGTGGGTTTAACCCATTACCAAACAACAACAAATCTGACCAGTTTGTTGCAGACGACCCAGGACTCATGACTCTGGAAAACATTGTAGGGAAAAGGAAAAATTGCTCGTGACATGCAATTTCTCCTTTTCCCACAATGTTTTCTGTCCTGTCAGGAGACTGTTTTTTCAATTTCATCACATTTGAAATGTCGTCTGCAATCCCTTTCAATTTGGGACAATCGACAATTTGGGCGTTTTGTAAAGGGTTAAGAGGTCTCCAGACGTGATTCGGTACGGTACTTCTATGGCGTGTAGTCTATTGGTCAGCGGACAGAGAGCGTTCGGTGCTTATTTTTGACCGTGTGATACAAGAAAAAAAAGCCTCTAAATATGAAGAAATGGCCTGTTACTAAGGCACAATGATTTAGAGGTAGTGCTTCATCGTTGACAATGCCAGTTTCGTGTAGTTATGATTTGGGACAAAAGTATTCCGTGAAATACAGTTGTCCGGGGGTAGAATGTCGGCCTCAGGGTGCGAGGGTCGAGCGTTCGAATCCCGTGGGAGATAACGTCCATTTGACGACCTTCATTAATCCACATTCTGCAAGAGAAAGCGGAATCGAGAGAGATTAATGTCTTTTGTTCAGGCTTCCTTCACAATCGATATATAAATAAGTTGAAACCAATATGACAATGATATAACTAGCTCCTTGTTGAAACTGGTGTTAAAACAACCAAATCACCCTCCTTGAGCAAGTTATTCATGGAATCATAACTTTATTGAAATATTTACTTCTTTTCGTTATTTTCCTACCCTTCTGCTGTTATGGTTGTCTCATACTACGCCCAAGAAGGGAAGTAACTTACCAACGTTTTGAAAATGGAAAGAAATCGGTTATTTCCCTTTACAGCTAACTAATGTATTCAAATCACAACTAAGACAACCAACTAGATAAACTAAATGCCAAAAGGATGCAATCGTATCAACTTAGCCTGGATT
>OX401421.1:16386267-16574315 GCA_947846245.1 Cerastoderma edule
TCAAGGTTGGTAATTTTAAAATTCAGAGCGCTCGGTTTTGCTTTGAACATAAGACATTTATGGAATAGTTATCACGCCAAGACATGAGGGCTATTCCTAACTCTCCAATACTGACAAATGAATGCTATGTGTTGCCTCAGTAATACTTCATGATTCGTGACCCGGAATTTAGCGCGAACTCCAGTGATCCATTTTGGACAGGTATAAAACATGGCGCCTACCCCGTTATAGCACGATTACGGAAGAAAAACACGGCGCCCCCTGTTAACTGTTTTATTTGTGGATATATCTCAACAAACTTAGTACCAAATGAAAGAAGACACTTTGAACTTTCTGGTGGTGTTTGAAAATCTAAAATATGTTCACCAAGTACCGAGAAAATGCATGTCAAATATGGGCAATATTTTTTACAAAAATGTCGCTTGAAAATTGAGATTGAAGAACACGGCGCCCCCTATTATATTTTTTGTTTTAAATAATATTTTTCTAACTTTGATATATTTTGAAAATGCATAAAATTACCTTTCAAATGATATTAAATATTTGAAATTTGGACGAAAGATGGCTGAGAAATGACTGTTCAAACATGAGTATTACTCCAGCCATTTCGACTCACTACAGATTCAAGTTTGGAAAACACGGCGCCCCCTACTAACTTTTTAATTTGTTCAATGACTGTACATTATGTGGTATGTTATTTTAGAAGACACCGTTTCCTTTCATATGATGTTAGTTTTGTTAAAATTGGTTGATTGATAAATGAGAAATGGTCTGTTAAAGATGGGCGTTTTTTCCGTAAGTCCCGTCGCAAAAGATTTTGCTTGGAAACCGTTTACAGTTACACAAGAAAAACAAGGCTCCCGTATTAACTTAATTATTTGTTGAATTTGTATAATTTACACAACAAACTTGGTATCAGATGAAAGAACACACATTAAACTCTGTTATGGTATGCAAAGTACTTAAATATATGGACGAAGTACCGGAAAGAATTGATGGCGAATATTGTTAGTGTTTTACAAAAATGCCGCTCACGGATTAACCTCGGAAAACATCACTCCCCTATTTTCTTTTTCGTTATTTGTTATATTTCTATTTTAACTATGTTTCAAAAAAAACATATGATACACGTTCAAATGATGAAATAGTTCAAATGATGAAATAGTTTTAAGATATGGATTGCAGATGGCTAAGAGCAATCTTTGCAAACATGAGTAGGACTAATATTTCAACCGTTCCATCACTTGACATGAAATTGCGGATCACTGTACCTCACCATTAATGCGTTTGATTTCCAAAATATCCTGCAAAAAGTTCGAAGGCACATACTTTCCCATTTGGTTAGGTATTAATTTTGTTAATTTTGGATAAATAGTGACTGAGAAATCAGCATGCTCTATTATTCAATAATAATAATACCAGGTTACTCTTTACATACATATGTCATGTCCATAAACATCTTCTGATGAAGAGTGTTTCTTTAAACACTTTGGTGTTAGGAGGAATTGCCGGTAAGTTACCCTTTAGTCACAGTAATATGTACCGAATATATCAATAAATATAATGATTCTATTTTTGAAATAAGTATTGTCCCCTTTTGTTTGATTTGGAGCCAGTCACAAATGCCTGGTTGGGGAATAAATATAAACGACTTGAGGTTATTGTTGATAAGTCACAAGAGCTCGACTTGCTATTTTCTCGTGTTAAAAGGCGCATATTCTCAAATGAAAGGAATTTGTTTAAAACTACATAACAGATGTACTGTTATCTTTTACGCATAGTTGAATATTACATCGTTTTCTTTTCAATTTTATTAAGTGGAATATTGTGAATTTACATGTTTCTAACTCCAAAAGCGTGGCATCGCCTTCGACATCTAACTTCTTCAACTGTATATCTAGCAACACAAATACTGTATTGTTTCATTTTACGTTGGTTTTCAAATTAACTCTTCTGTGAACAAGCGCCTTTTACATTTTACAACTATGTGGAATATTTCTAAGAGGAAGGCAATCGGAAACATTTATAGGAAACAAGTGTCATCCGCAGAAATTAAAACTGGTATTTTTTTCCCCTGAAGTCAGGTAATATGTCATTTGAGGGCATGAAATATTTTTCAGTTAGCATATTAGGATAACATTCCCAATAACCGTTTCTCTTGTTTTATATCGATTATGGCATTCATAGGGAAATATCCGGAAATAACCTTCACAGAATTGTTTGTTTGAACAAATTTACCAGCAGTCAAATTTCATTTAAAATAATTTACCTATTTTGTGGCACATAATCCGAACGGTAGCACATTGTTTCTTTTCAAGTAGAAAGGGCTGACCCCTTATCTATGGCCCTAATTGGACATCGTGCTTTATGACCAGATTACACAGGACTGCTACTGTCCATTTGCTAACGCCCTGTGGCGCTCTGGGGAGATTAAGACCACGTGTGTTATACAGGTATTGTCTTCTCGTTACGATCACATTAATATGTATTCATGTCGATCAAAGAAGCTCAACCAATAATAGGATAATATGAATCCATTGGAACAAATAGTCCTCGTAGGGATCTTTATCTCAGTGATTTCATAGCAGGGTTCACGTTCTAGAACGAACCAACAGTGTACAGTACAAATAGTTCAATAAATCACGCATCCCACAAAACACGTTTTTATTTTAATCTATTCATGTTTTATCGAGAACACAGATTACAAAGAAAATTGTCACTTTATTCATTTAATACCCGGTACCACTTTCAGTATTTGTCACACATAGATATTCAAAAGATATTTCATATAAAACAACAACAAGAAACAAACAAAAAACGATCATAATTGAATTTGTCATCTTAGCTTTAAATGTTCCGACTTTTTTAGTCATACATCATTATCCCCCGCATGTATTTCTGGTAGAGGAATTAATTCGGACAATTAATTACTCTGTTTGCTACACATTGAATGATTACTGTGTCGGCATTATTACTTACTTTGTTATGCAAATGAATGATTCGAAAAGCGACAAAACATTCGAAAACTGCCTGTTCAATTACTTTTGACAAATAATTCCAAGTTGGAATTTGCAATCGATAATTGTTGCTATTATCAAGAACAGAAAGGTGGGACGGTAAAATCCTTTACAGAACAGAGCAGAACAAATCTTTATTTTGACCCAAGAGCAGAGTGGAGAGACTAAAAGATAAGAGAGAAAGAGAGAGGAGACAGACAGAGAGCAGAGAGACAACAGAAGAAAGAAAGAAAGAAAGAAAGAGAGACAGACAGAGAGAAAGAAAGAAGAGAGAGAGAGAGAGAGAGAGGATAGATAGATAGAGAGAGAGAGAGAGAGAGAGAGAGAGAGAGAGAGAGAGAGAGAGAGAGAGAGAGAGAGTGAGAGAGAGAGAGAGAGAGAGAGAGAGAGAGAGAGAGAGAGATAGACAGACAGAGAGAGAGAGAGAGACAGAGAGAGAGAGACAGAGAGAGAGGGAGAGAGAGAGAGAGAGAGAGAGAGAGAGAGAGAGAGAGAGAGAGAGAGAGAGAGAGAGAGAGAGAAAGCTTATGGAAATGTCATTTCGTTAAGAGGACACATGTTCGGATCAATATACGTTTAATCTAGCAGTATCAGGATAAGAAGCTGTGTAATTTATCCACAAAACTATAGCATGAAAAAGGAAAATAAAAGGAAAATAGAGAGAGACAATAGAAAAAAAAACCCAAGTATTGAATGATATGGTTAAAACAGAAAACAGTGTAATTATCAGTTTAATTGACGCATATTGTTCTCGGAAGGGCTATTCTCAAACAAAAAACATAAAGTGGTCAATATGTTGGGAATAAAAGCCGTTGTTTGAAAGGGAATTTCTGGGTCACTAGTAAATCAAAATTAACATTACCTTTATAATATATGTTGATGAGAACATGAGAACCACGTCTTAAATATTCGAAGTAATCAAAAGTCTGGTGCGCGCCATGTTTTCAGATTGGACTGACATATTACTCATGTTTACAAAGATTCTTAATATCATCTCATCATTTGAACGTGTATCATATGTTTTTTTGAAACATAGTTAACATTAAAGAAATATGACAAATAACGAAAAAGAAAATAGGGGAGTGATGTTTTCCAAGGTTAATCCGTGAGCGGCATTTTGGTAAAACACTAACAATATTCGCCATCTTTCGTCCAAATTTCAAATATTTAATATCATTTGAAAGGTAATTTTATGCATTTTCAAAATATATCAAAGTTAGAAGAATATTATTTAAAACAAAAACTATAATAGGGGGCGCAGTGTTTTTCAATCTCAATTTTTAAGCGACATTTTTGTAAAAAATATTGCCCATATTTGACATGCATTTTCTCGGTACTTGGTGAACATATTTTAGATTTTCAAACACCACCAGAAAGTTCAAATAAAAAAGTTAACAGGGGGCGCCGTGTTTTTCTTCCGTAATCGTGCTATAACGGGGTAGGCGCCATGTTTTATACCTGTCCAAAATGGATCACTGGAGTTCGCGCTAAATTCCGGGTCACGAATCATGAAGTATTCCTGAGGCAACACATAGCATTCATTTGTCAGTATTGGAGAGTTAGAATAGCTCCTCACGTCTTGGCGTGGATAACTATTCCATAAATGTCTTAAGTGTTCAAAGCAAAAACCGAGCGCTCTGAATATAAAATTACCAAACTCTTGACAGTGATCCCTTCATTTTGATGGTATATACTGGTGTAAACAAGGCATGCGTAACTACTCGGGTATTTCCGTGATCTGAGAATTACACCTCGTACATTAGTGTAGGGTTATGAATTTAGTGTGGATCGGCTATTAATATGTTTCCGATAAAACATACATGTCGAGTAGTTCAATGTATATGTAAGTGTTGTACATATTTCAAACCATTTATTTTGGTCTGTTACGCATATGTAATAGTGAAATCAGAAGGGGTGTATTTTGTTTCCTTAGTTAAATAAGATGACTGTTTTGACATTCCACTTGAAAACGAAATTACAACGAAAGTAGCCTTGTAAGAAGATATATGGTGATTTCCATATCATGTCAGAGGTATTTTCATTGGATAAACCCGATGGGTTCAAATTGTTAACAAACCTTGCGTTCAATAAGGAAAAAAGTTCGCGAATAGTTCGCGAATAACCGTGCATCGAAGGAGTACACAACAACATATCCGTGAACGTTCGTGGATTTGGCAAACGTAAGAGGCGAACAAACGAGAAAATACATTGGACTACGATTTAAATCAATGTATGATGAAATGTTTTCATTGTTTCTGTTATGTAAACAACGTAGTTCGTAATTGAAATGAAACGAATGTGCTTTGATATTTTTAATTTTATTCTAAGCCACAAGAAATTTGAGGTGTCTTTTTTCATTAATCCAAAATGTGATTATTTTAACAGTGGCGTAGTCTGGCAACCCTTTTCGCATACAGACAGTCACATAATCCCATATTAGGCTTTTAACTTTTTTCGTACATAATTTCAATTATGTTGCTGTTGTTACTTTTGCCTTATTCAATTTCTTTCGATAGGAAAATCACATTATTTGGCGGGTATATTTTTCTTCGATCAAAAGTCGTTCCATTGAGAGAATTTTTTCGCCGCAAACATTTATTCACATTTAGGAATCTAATGTATTGTTTTAGAGCTACATATTCATATCGGCTACAAAAAAGGACAACACAACTGATCAATGGACCACAGTGTTTTTCACGGATCGGATGTGATCGTGTCTTTAATAGGTTACTTTGCTCGGTTCGTTTCAAAACCTTCGAATTTAAGATCAAAATATACGTGACAAGCAATTCCCCTTTTCCCACAATGTTTTCTGTCATATCAAAATGAAATTGAAGTTTCATCATATTTGGAAATGTCGTCTGCAAACTCTATCAATTCAGCACAGTTGGTGTTTGGTAAAGGGTTAAGGAATAACGTTCCTCAAATCTGTGAACAAGCACCCTTTATGCTCACTTAACACAATTCAGCTTCTTGAAACTTTAAAATGGTTCAAATTGTAAACAAAAGCAAACAACGAACAAAGGCGCAAAACGTGCCCGTATTGCGAGGGCAAAATTTCTTAGGGAAACAAGATAACTCGCTTTCTAATTCTTCTACAATAGACACGTAAAGATAAGGTGCACTTGTTTTTAAATCAGAAATTAGCAAACGTTTTAATTTAAAAACAGATTACTGTGGTTTAATTTGGAATACTTCCAGGAATCATTCTTCGTGTCGGCGGATCACCTATCTTCTTTTTAAAGTAGACGTTTATTCACCCTTCTACCTCTTTCCTAAGGTTTTCTTTCATTTCATTTCGAATCAAATGATCTTTGTGGGAAGGAGTTACGTTTAAAGCCATACTTGAGCTCATTTACACTTAAATTGTGAAGTGTCTAGTATAATTGAAATTAACTCAAAAGTAATTTAAATTCACTTTTACAGAGGAATTGATACTGTAACACGTTCACATGATGCATAAGATTTGTTGACAACTAGCGATAACACAAGGTCAGTTGAGAAACTCTTGGAACCAATAAAACCAAAGAAATTCTCCATTTTTAAATGTTCACATTGTTAATATTGGATACATGACGTCATTGTTTGTGCGTTCAACATGATTTTCTTACCAGATGATCGCCACTCATCAATCCGTGCCCCCTAGCTATTTTAGATGATATTCGAACATTGAAGTTAAATTGGTGGGCACCAAAGTTGTGAAAAAAGCACTTTGGAAAATAAACAATAATTCGCTCATGCGTTATATTGTCATGCTTCTGTGGTTTTTCGCTATGTTTCAACTTATTCTATCATTAAAAGTAAAATAACTCATATGACCAAGATTTGGCAGTTCTTCTGAGCCCCAGTACGCCTTTAACGTGACCATGATAGGATTGTGATAGACTTTCTCGATCTCATAAAGCTGCTTAAAGCTGTTCATTCACAGATATACGGAAACTTTGACATTTAAAGAGTATTTCCTTTTAACTATATGGCAGCTCTTATATTTTGTGAGGAAAAATGCCATACAAATTAATATAAATAAATATATTATTATTATTACACACCATATTTATATAACGCACTTATCATAATAAGACATATGTTCAAAAGTGCTTTACAAGACAATGAAAGCACATTCATGTACTTATGCATAAAAAAAATGCTTAAGACTTAAGATACATAAAATGTAACATTAAAACCGTATATTCTTAAGAATAAAACCTAAAAATAATCAAGTGCAATGGTAAAACGTAAATGGGCTTAAAAGTATCATCAGTATGATTATTCATCGACGTAGTAGAAATCTTTGACACACAATGGTGTTTTGCTGACCACTATACAGTTGGACGAATAGGTATGTCTTTAACAGTTTTTTCAAAATATGTGAAACTACTGGACTCTCTTAGTTCTGCCGGTAACGAATTCCAAAGTTGCGGAGCACTGGCTGCAAAACATCTATCTATATATATCATATATTGTTTGAGTGTTTTCTTGCTTCGATGTCTATTTACTTATTTTTCGAAGAATAAAAACTCAGCCATGTCAGTTTGTTTTCTATTTATTGGACCACTTGTTTTCAACATCTATGGAAGAACAAATTCAAAACTGAAATTGGAATATGTTCCAGTTCCAGGGTAATCGATTAGTAATTAACAACTACATCTTTTCTCTTCAGAACATATACTATTATCCAACAGCGTTGCAACGGGTTTGAGACCCATTGCATGTCGTAAGTGCCTACATAGATATATAGACACATTCTGAATCAGTCATGCATTCAATAGCCACTTTTCATTTGTTGCAACCATATTTCATTGCGACTTGCAAATTGTCTTACGTGTGAACAAGCGCGTTTAACCCTATCCCAAACAATAACGACATTTGACGACTTTGTTGCAGACGACTTTGGAAAACATTGTTGGAAAAGGAGAAACTGCTCGTAACGAGCAATTCCTACTGTCCCATAAAGTTTTCAGCCCTATCAGAAGATCATTTCTCAATATCATCACATTATGAAATGTCGTCTGCAAACTTTTCCATTTGAAACATTCGAAAATCTGTCGTTTGGTAAAGGGTTGAAAGACTGTGTATCGAGTTTCCCGGTGCGCCTATTTATCTCAAACTCGGAGTGAGAGTAAGAAGGCGTTGTTTCTAACATGAGATCAGTTTGATTGTGGTAGGCTAGTTCACAGGAAATGAGATCTGCGAGTTATCACTGTAATTGAGAATGAAGGATTTAAATGCTATCGGATTTTGAGTGTGGTGGTTGGATGTAAAGTGTAGGAAGAGATTTTGTTTGTTTTTGTTTTTTGTTTGTTTTTAAATACTAGAATCTATGCTAAAATATGGAGTCTATTCATCGTTTCTTTGATGTAGTTCCATGTTGAAATATGTTAGGAGCACTCGATAACAATAGTTACAAATTAGAGTTTTGTTCGCAATTTTACCGACAATTTCGCTTTTTTCAACATGAAAATGAAAGCAATAACTTATGATTTCTTTGAATTGTTTGTTTGTGCCAATCTTTGATATTTGTTTATCGTAATTGAGGTCCTCGGTTTGTGATTTAAATGAACTTCTAACGATTTTATGCATTGCTTCTTTTTGTCCGGTAAGTTCAAAGTTGTACATATTTACTGGAAACAAATAAAAATTGTGTTTTTGTGTTAATAGTATTTTGTAAATTCTGCATAGTATACACGAAAAAGAGCAAACCCTACACGCATAGCATTTGATGCGAAATAACAACAACGTTTTTCTATTTATAAAAGAGAATCGACCGAAATGCTGTAACACCAAAGTGACCTTAACAACTACATTGGATTTAACAGGGGATATATACGTGTTACATCAGAGCGAAATGTGAAAAAGCAGTAAAAACGAACAACTTTTATACTTACGTATGTTCAACATTTATGGTTACGCGTTGCCTTAGTATGTCCGCGTTACCTTAACCCTTTCCCAAACAATAACGACATTTGACCACTTTGTTGCAGACGACTTTTGAAAACATTGAGGGAAAAGGAGAAATTTTACCTTTTCCTACAATGTTTTCTGGCCTATCAGAAGATTATTTTCCAATTTCATCACATTTTGAAATGTCGTCAGCAAACTCTTTCAATTTGGGACAATCGAAAAAATTTTGTTTGGGAAAGGGTTGATACTTACGTATAGCCTACGCGTAAGTACTTATAGATAACCTTAGCAATTAAAGGTGATACAAGATTTTCAAGTTTTCAAGCTTGATACTAAGATGTGACAAAAAGTGCCCAAAACTAGTAACCTCCACACTTGAATTTCGTACATGACCTTAAACTGTGACGTCAAAGATGTCACGTCGAAATTGACACGTCTACTTGCTTTAATCACGTGATCTGTCACACGTGACATTAACACGCCTTTTTTAACACGTGATCTGGCGAAAAGTTCTGAATTGATGACGTCATAATGTCGCTGACAAATGGGACGGTGTTCAAATGTTCAACAGAAAATTCAATCAATGCCACCTGCTTTGGTCTTGGATTCGAGGAAAACTCGACTTCGCTTGCCCCGCACCTTAAAGATGGCGCACGTGTAAGTAGTGAGTTTAATTTCTTTAATTTCTGTTTGTCTATTTTGAATTGTGAACAAATAAGAAATTGTGTAAAATTGTGTGAAAAATATCATCCGTTTAAAGTTGCTTGTTTTGCAAGATTGTGAATTGTATGTTTATTGGGCCAAAGGCCTTTAATACGAATAAAAAATATATTGTATTGTTCACAGATGAGAAAAAACTTTGATGTCAAAGGTTCTTTAGAACTGTACCAAACCTAAACTGTTGTATGATACGTATTAAATAAAAGCATTTCGAAGCAAAAAAAGTTTGTATCTAAGTGTTTAAAATCTGCTAAATATTAGTAAATATGGTTTGTATCTAAGTGCTTAAAATCTGTTAAAGATTCTGTGTGTTCATTTCGTACACCGAACTGTTGTATGATAGGTAATTAAGACCAGCAATTCGAAGCAAAAAAAGTTTGTATCTAAGTGTTTAAAATCTGTTAAATATTGATGAATATGTATTGAAATCCAAAAGTTTTCTTTAGTGGGCGACAGTGGCACAGTTGTAGAGCGTCGGACTACTGTACCGAGGGTCCCGCGTTCGAATCCCCGTGAGGCGGGATGAAAACTGCCGGGACTAACCAACAAACCGGCGCGATTACTGGTGTATTATCCAGGAAGCAGTCATCGAGAGTGACACGATGGGCTTATATAGCCTCCTTCACAATCGATGTAAAGCAAATTAAACAATCAAACAAAAACAAAGAAACAAAACATTACAACGGTGTTTCTCCTTTTCCCACAATGTTTTAGAAAGTCGTCTGCAACAAATTCGTCAAATGTCGTTATTGTTTGGGAAAGGTTTAAACGGTCTTGGTTCTGTCGCCTCGAATAGAACTATTTCAGCAATATGTATAATCTTTTCTATCTTCAACACATTCTAACTAATGAATTCAATAGCAAGACCAAATGATTTTTTTATGATTCTGTATTTTTTATCTATCTTTTTATTATATGGATCATATGTTCAAAGAACTTGCAAATTTGTGAGATAGGCAAGTGGTTGTTTTAACCACCAGTTTAGCGTTTGTACCACACAGACCACATTTTGTGAGATTGTCCCTTTAACCATTGGATGATCCATGTTTACCCCCAAATCCCCCCCCGCCTGTATCCGCCATTTATCATTCGTCCCTCATCAATAAGCGACATTGATCGAGGGGAACAATAACCAACATCATACTCTTAAGCTTGTACAAGAAGAATACTGCAGCGATTAGACATATATATATATAGTTAAGGTAGAATACCCATAATCCGTCGTTTTTAAACTCATCATTTCGTCGAGTTAATACGATCGTATTTGGTTTACGTAGATTGGGTAGAAACTGTTTGCATTAAACCGAAAAATTCCGACCTCGACCGATGTATACTGAGAACGACCGAAGTAATCCGACGAAAGAATGAGTTTCAAAATGGCGGATTATGGGTATTCTACCTTAAAAAGATATTTAATGCCAACTGTGGACACATTTAAAATATTTTTGAATATAAACATTTTTTTTCAATTTGTCAAAAATTGATAAAGAGGCATTTCCGTTAAGAGTTAGCATTATGCACAACATTGAGACCTCAACGATGCAGGTTCAAACTGTATAATGTTTGTCGCTATGTAGAGTTACTCCTCTAGTAGCTATATAGATGGTTCAAAAGTGAAGATGATGGTAAAAAATTACTTTTTGTTGTTATATGTACTTTATATTATTGTTCATTTGAACGAGACCAACCACGCTTTAATGTTATGAAATTTGTTTGAAATGTTTGTATTTTTCGAACTGCTCCGGTAACTATGTTGCTACAGTAACCAATATATCTTAAGAGAATGATGTCATTTTTTTTCACATTAAGTATATGTTGAAAACAAGTGAATGCATGCATGTATTAAATTTCAAAAGTATCGAACAGTGTTACACAGATATATAACAAAATTCTACGAGCTTTCCGAACAACCCTCGTATATTGTGACGAGAAACTGTAAAGTTTACGTCTTGGATAAGATACTGTCATTCTCGCCGTAACGTAAACGCGGATTGAACCGGTTGATGCATTTAAGTCAAAATATGTTGTTTAGAAATTCCTGCTTGACACATATATCATAAACACAATCAAGGTTGTGTATTCGGCATTCTGCACGTCAGAATACATTCAAACATTAACATCGCTTTGTGCCAGTAACATATGAAGTCATTAACAAACTTATTCTTCCAAACTTCGGAAAGCGATTTACTTATGCTAAAAATGTGCGTAGGTTCAAAACCACACCATCTTATTTCGACATTACAGAATGCAGTATTGCAAAGGTAACACGTCGCCGGAATCACTCCTCGGAGATAACTTGAATGACGTGTCATTCCGATAATGTACTTTTGTTTATCATAATATCCATGTTGATCGGTTCTGACTTATTGTCGGTTAATTAAATCGCAACCCTGGTATTTACTTGCAACTGCTTTACATAATTACTGTCTATCAACTCACTGTAAAGGCTGCGTATTTTTAATTATGTCTGTCTGGATCAATTCTAACATTTACTTTGAAACATGCTGACGCACCACAAGCTTCTATTCGTGTTAGTTTTGGGATCAATTTATACAATACGTAACCGAGGCTTACTCTGTTCATTCTGTTATAATTTCATTGCGTTAACATCGTATCCACAATAAGAAAGCTGTGTTGGAATACCCATAGTCGTCGAGGGATGACCCGAAGTTAAACATTCAAGCTTCCGTCACAATCGATGCAAGATGATCAAGCTTATCTCTTTAAACTCATTATTAATGAAGGGAAAATCCTAGCATTACGACCAATGAGGGTGACTTGAACCTGAAACAACTTGTGGGTTTAAAACATATGTAGTTTGAACCAAATAGTATCGCAATACCACGTTTTACTTTTTTGTCCAGCTAATTCGAATGGAGGACATAATTATTTTGGAAATATTGCATTACCGAATATGAAATTCTTTTTGTAAAAAATGCCATCGAAAGAAACAAAAGCTATTTTTAAAACTTCACATCATTTAAAGGAGGCTTCTTAATTCCATATTGCTAACGCATGAGGTGATAGAATGTTCTATTCTTTGGAGTGGATGTATAATACACATATTAATATGTATATGTGTTGTATATAGTTATGTATGAGTGTTTCTGTATATTGTTTGAATATTCTTGTAAATGGATTGAAGTTGTATCATGTATTATGTTCTCATGTTCGAATGAACTGTTTAGGCCAAAAGCATGTTTGTACTTTTAGACTTTGACACATTTATTAAATATGCTTTTGAAATTAGGAATAACTTAATATGACCTACTGAAACATGTTTGTAACCATTACAATTATAAACAATGACTCTGTCTTCAAGAATGTTAAATTATTGTCACGTATGATGGTTGATATCTTTCCATGTATATGACAAGAAGTTGTATACGCTTACGTCAATAAATTTTTCTTCTTCGTCTTCTTCTTTTTTGCCAATTTTTTGCCGAATGAATAATCTAATTCAATTAAAAATTGGTATTTTGTTAGTCAGTCTAGAAATAAGCTTTTGGGAAAAACCAAATCTGCCATATCTTGGATTCGAGCCCAAATGGAAACTGTCATTAAGATTAAAACCAATCTGAACTCATCGGGTTTATTCAATAAAGAGATGCATTTCTCAGGTTCCGGGGAGTTCGATTGTTTAACTACATTTCGACATAAGAGAAATATTTCGCCATAAAAAATATAATAATTGCTGCAGTCTTAATTTAAGACATTCATTTATCAGGGAATGTTTTTTTCCTATTAAATTATTATGCCAAAAGGATCAGATTTCCCTATAAAATGAGGTTGTAAAATACGATCCCTTTTCATTGATGTAAATGATCGATTTCTTTTGTGGATTCAGCAAGACAAGTTGATATAATAAAATACCTAATACATGATAATATGTTCATACAATCCTTGATATAGTTTGCTTGATCAATTTGAATCAACCCATTACTTTGTTATCTTCCACATTGCATCTGAAACAAAAGAGTCAGTTCAAGCAACGTCTACTTTTGCGATTTAGTTTTTATTTAATTTTCTTTCTTTTTTTGTGGGGGGGAGTTGTCAGAGTACACAACTTGAAATCACATGGCCCCTCTCAACATGGGTTCAAATCCTGGTGACGGCATTTAAATATTCATGAAAAGTAGTCTAACGACTGATTTACGGAATGCCAATAGTTCCACCCGGCTTGGCAAGCCAATATGGTCAGTTGGGTATTAGGTCCTTCTTCATCGTTAGGATTCAGCCATCGCAACAGAACTGAAATAATGTTGACCCGATGTTAAACCAATATAAAAGAAAAATTCCACTCTGGCTAAAGTATAAATTCCTTACAAAGAGCAATTCATCCTTATCATTTATTGGTTTAAAAGTTGTTTTTTTTGCAAGTATTTCTAAAATGAGACAATATGGAGTAAATGGAAACAGTCCTGAAATAAGCGAAACCCTGCTGTTAAGAACAGCATAGAAGTTTATTTCACAACCTGAACACTTCATTGGCATTATAACCTTCTCACATACATGAACAAATGGAGAATATTTGTAAATACATACAAACAAACACATCGTGTAATGCAACAACCGTGTTGAATGTGTTACTAACATAAGAGATCAAAAGTACACAATATAAGAAGGAGTACAGTGTTCTCGGTTTAAATTGGCAACTGCAATGCTTATTCGCCAAAGGCAAAGAATATCGTACTCCCATACTTAAAGCTAGCACTGATTGATGCCTGCTTGAAACATTTCCTTGTACAGCTGTTGGCGTTAAATGTAGCAGTTAGTCGGTAAATCTGTAGGTTTTATTTTTTTTTTAAATACTGACTCAAATACTTTCTAGTATTCATGGGAAATATTTTGTTAATATCCTCTATAAATATTTATCTACCAGCAAAGTAAATTTTAATAATTGTATAACGAATTATGAAAGCAAACTTAGACATCTTTTTTTTTTTTACAAATATTACAATAAAATGTTTTAGCCATTTATAATAATGTAAATATATGATCAATTTTAGTATTTTGAGAACAGGTTTGATAAATTTATTTAATTGCAAAAAATGTAGGCAGACTGCCATATTTAAGGTTTGTCACAAATAAGTTAATTGAAAAAAGGGGTAACAACTACACGGTGATGAGATAAGTAAAATAATTATGAAATATGATTTGTGTTTCAGTTAAAACAACAGCTTATGCTTGTTTTACAGATAAGAAAATTTGAAAAGTAAAGCTGAAATGCCGTCGAAGCAATACAGTGTGTGTATTGTAGTATGAAATACAATTAAAAGTAGGTAATAAAAGGATGGTTAATTTAGGAAGTGTCAACATATCTAAGTACTTGCGGTCTATATGGAGCAGATACCGTTGAAATGCTTATTGGTCTAAATCCTATCAGTCACTGTTTAACCCATTCCCAAACAATAACGACATTTGACCACTTCGCTGCAGACGACTCTGGAAAACATAGTGGGAAAAGGAGGAATTGCTCTTAACGAGCAATTTTTCATTTTCCAACAATGTTTTATGCCCTATAAGAAGAATCAGAAGACTTTTTTCAATTTCATCACATTTTGAAAAGTCGTCTGCAAACTCTTTCAATTTGGATCAGTTGATTATTTGGCGTTTAGTAAAGGCTTAAAGGCTCTAAAAACTAAGATACGAACTAATTTTGCTTCAAATGGCTATTCTCCAGTGTGTATCATAAAATTGTATAGCTGTTCTAAAGCTTAAACTTCCAAATAGCTGTTGTACAGTTTTGACTTCCAAACTTCCTCACATCTGTGAACAAGCCGCTTTAATAGTATTTGAGGGGTAAAAATATCAATTCATAAATACATACTATTTTGAAAAATGGTTATTATAGATTTCTCCGCAAAATAGATAACTTCGTTTGCAACCACAAAGGTTCTTGTATGGTGCAGGTGCGTTGGATATGATAAACCAGGATAAAAGTTTGAAAATACATGAAACAGGACTTAAAGCGATAAAGTAGATATCTCTTATCGGGCAAAAGGCATCGCCTTCCTGTATCCTATCCCCCCCCCCCGAAAAAAAAGATTAACGATCATCATTTCTGGGTTATTTGCAGAAGGCGAATTGAATGCAGAAGATGACTAAGAAAGAAATAGCAAATTAAGAAAACGAGCTTTAGAAAGCAAACTAAGATGCAATATCATTCGTTGAAAACCATGTAATTGTTTTGACAGACAAAATATCTGTTGTGCAATCGCGCCAAATGTCGTCAAAATTCATTATGGAGAGAATAAAGTGTTTGTAGTATATTGCAGGGTAGTGATTTACTAAACATCTCATGCTTAAAATTCGCGTCAGTTCAAAAACACATCCTTTCTTATTGCATTATTGATATGAGCAATTTTGCAAAGTAACACATCATCGGTATCGTATGTCCGAGACGCAACCAATGACGTGTCAGGTGATAACATTGTAGTTTTATCTAAGACAACATCCACTTAAAGCAGTTTTTACTTACGCAGACATTTAAAAAATAATTAGGTCGTTTAGTAAAACAATATTCTGCCTCATTTGAAGAACACACTTGAACTGAGCAAGAAGCGATTTTTCTGTGGCCCTACACTTATTTACTCCTTCCTTACCTTCGATATCTAAAGAGCTTAAACAAATCACAGACACTATTATACATGTTGTCATCAAATCCATCTAGTGTTGTACGCTGTCTTCAGAATTGTCTAAGCTATACAGCAATGCTGAATGTATTTCGGTAGTGCAGGTAAATCCGTTCATTTTGGCATGGAACGGAATGTTTTATCTTTTATCGGAACGCATTAACTAAACATCTCTTATCGAGTTATTAATCTTGGAGAATTTGAGAAAGAAACATTTAGGTTATTTAGACTCTTAGAGCAAAAGCTGGTTAAATATGTTCTTCTAAATGTATATGTTTTACCACACCTGCTGTCAATCAATCGGTACAGTATTGTGACCTTAGGATAATTTGATTAGTTTGTGTACTTTCCGATTTTTTCTGTCAATAGCAAAATGGAATGTTTTTTTTTATTTTGTTTATTTTGTTTTTTCGTACTTGATAAAGACTTAGATATTTGTATACTTTTTTTCTCTAAATAACACATTAGGATTCAACGGCGTTCCCCCTTGCGTCTATAAAGAGAGTAAAACATAAATCCCTTTAGTGCGGAGTATCTTGATTGAGTAGGGAAAACGTGATTTAGAGCTATAACCAGAGACATAGATCACTGGGTATGAGATAATTTTCACATGTACTGAATCGATAGAAAGTGAAAACGCGGGGGATATATATTAAAAATAGATTATGTTGTAAATTGATATGGGGAATAAGTATCACGTTTTGATAAATAGTTCATACTATGCAAATATTAACATATCTTCTTAATTCCTCAAGCATCAAAGTAACGAAAATGCAAAATCGCGCAAGAACGTAGGAATCAGTTTATTTCATAAAATGTAAATCAGTTATCAAACAAGTCTGTGCTGTGTTTTCTTTTGTTTTTAAATATGCTTTTACATATATGATGTTTCCAATCAATATCTGCTATTGCGTTCAATTGAAACTTGTAACCAAATCTGATATAATGGACTAGTTTCTTTGAACTTTCAATCAAATAGGAATCATGACTCATCTTTTCCACGAGGGTTTCACTTTTTGCTCTTTTTGATTCAGATTTGTTTCGAAATTCCCCTATTTTTCGACATTCTCTCGGCTAAGGGCTAAATGACTACACAAAACTATCCATAAGTTATTCTGTTCGTTATATGCTTAACCCTTTCCCAAACAACAACTTTTGGACTGTCCCAAATTGAAAAAGTTTTCAGACGACATTTCAAAATGGGATGAAATTGAAAAATAATCTTCTGATAATGCAGAAAACATTGTGGGAAAAGGAAGAAATACTCGTTACGAGCAATTTCTCCTTTTCCCACAATGTTTTCAAAAGTAGTCTGCATAAAAGTAATCAAATGTCGTCATTGTTTGGGAAAGGGTTAATGCTAGTCGGACTTGGAAATTAGTTTTATCCAGACAAGAATGATTAATATACAAACGTAAAGAGGACCATTAAACGGCCTTCAAAGCACTGACTGTGAATACTCAAACGTTTTCGGCTTCTTAGGTAACACTTTATCGGTTAAAGGGGCTATCACACAGAAAGATGATGTAATGTTCCTTTAACCCTTTACCAAACGCCAAACTTTTGACTGTCCCAAATTGAAAGAGTTTGCAGACGACAATTCAAAAGTAATGAAATTGAAAAATAATCATCTGATAGGGCACAACCCATTGTGGGAAAAGGAGACATTGCTTGTTAAGAGCAATGTCTCCATTTCCCACAATGTTTTCAAGAGTTGTCTGCAACAAACTTGTCAAATGTCGTTACTGTTTGGAAATGAGTTAACTTGAAGCAAACGCAACGCGCAAAAGCAATTCCTTAAATTGATTCAGAAATCAGAAATCTACACAAACGTCATTTCGGGTAAAGTCTTGATGATCATAATTGAAGTATAGCAGGATTTTAAAATGTGTGTAGGAAAGGTTTTTTATCTTATTTGTTTATGTATTCAATTGCTTATCCAGTTTTAATTAATTAATCAATATACTAAATAACGATAAATTTATTAATATTTTGATTCATTAATTTGTTAACATATTAATTTAATTGAATCAATTTATTAAGCTATCAATTTGTTAATTTATCAACTTTTTAGTTTATTTACTTAGTAATTTTCCTATTTGTTCATTTATCTGTTTATTCATTCGTTCAAACAAACAGTAAACATGTTAGTCCATCAGTTATCTGTAACAAAATAATACAATACAATACAATACAATACAATACAATACAAAATCTTTATTTCACTCAATTCCTTTTACAGAAGACATGAGGATAAAATAACATGACACATAATGTAAAGAGTGTTCTATAATGCACTTCGATAACTCGGTCTGTAATCGTACACCGATTCAAACGCTTGCATTACAAAACTGGAACGTGTTTGTTGGTTTATATATTCATTGTAATGGACGATGAGCATTGCCATACTCAAGTTCAATTTCGAAAATAAAATTTATGTAATGTTATGAAACCGGTTACAAATGGATTAAAGACCTTGTTTATTATGCAATTCCGCTGACGTCGAAGACGAATATCACTTAATATGTATGCGCCAATGTTTTACAAGCGTCAGACAAAAGTATATTTAGAAAAAGTACTACATTAGACCTTCATTTTATAAATTTACTGTTCTATTACAGACCCGTCATAACTGATTAGCTATGTTTGTTTATTAAAGAGACTTACAAAAAGGAATGCTCTTTTGAATATTGACGCATACAAATGTATATGTTTACCTCCAAAGATAACAAACTAAATATTTAGTTTTTCTTTTCGTAACTATTTCTTTTAACTATCAGTATATGTTTGTCACGTTGACATCAAATTGAACTTTATATAATATAGATATTGTTGATGATATACTTTGTACAAGTCTAAATAAAAGTCTGTTCTGTTCTGTATGTTTTGTACAGTCAAACTTGTGTTAAGAGGCCAGCCTATGGGAGAGAGTAAATACGCTGTTAAAGACAGGTTGGCTGCTTATCACAAATTAATGTAGACTATAAATCGAACAATGTGACTTTCTGTAGTGGCTGTTCAAGACAGGTTGGCTGCTTAAAAGGCTGGTTGATTAACACAAGTTGGACTGTATATTATCTTCTATATTTACGTTTTTGATATGAACAGCTATTCGTTTCTGTTTCAGACCCTGTTTTTGGTAGCCCTCGTGTTGGCCTGGATAAACGTGGTGGTTACCATAGTACTGAACCTGACTGTTATCATCATCATCTGTAGCTATGAGAAGCGATCCCGTCTCTACTTCTTTCTCCTCAATCTCGCAATAGCAGGTACAGGGGTCACATGTTTAACCCTTTACCAAAAATTAATGACATTTCACCACTTTGTTGAGACGACTCTGGAAAGCACTGTGGGAAAAGGAGAAATTGCTCGTAACGAGCAATTTCTCCATTTCCCACAATGGTTTCCATTCTATCGGAGGATTACTTTCCAATTTTCATCACATTTTGAAATGTCACTTGCAAACTCTTTCAATTTTGGGAGAGTCGAAAAATTTGGCGTTTGGTAAAGGGTTAAGTCATGTATAAATAAATGTTCATTTTAACGCAAGAATGATAATGACCTAATTTGATGGCAACAGAAACATTCGGTTTAGGTAATCCTAATTGATTTTACATCGATCGTGAAACAAGTTCTTACATCTTAGTTTAATCACTCTCAATTCTGCTTCCTCATTACATAAGCAGTACTCGCGCCGAATGTGGATTAATGAAAGGTCGCAAGGCAGATCCCGCTACTCACGGGATTCGAACCCACGTCCCTCGTGTCCATATGCCGAAGCTCTACCCCTAGACCACTGTCATCCACACACATTCATTTTAAGATCAGAGTGTCAAAGATTTGTTATCACATTTACAAAAGAGTATTTGCTTAAATGACATAGATATATAATCATGTTTACAAAAAGATATGTTTAAAACCGTTTTGACATATACCTATAATCATGTTTACAAAGATGTTTATTTATAACACCAGAGTGGCAAAGACATAATATCGTGTTTACAAAACATATTTACTTTTACACCAGAGGGACATTGGACTTTCGATCTTGTTTACAAAAAGATTAATTTCAACTCAAAAGTGACATAGACTTTTTTCCATGTTTACGAAATCCATTTAAACACAACAAATACATAACTATACCGATTTGTCATGTTTACCAAAATATCTAATTTAACACTATAGAAACATAACCCAATTTTCCTGTTTGATATATACATTTCGACACAAGAATGACATAGATGTATCATTATGCTTAAACAGGGATTCATCTAAACACCAGAGTGAATTAGATTTTTCATCGTGTTTACATTTATCTATTTTAACACAAGGATGATGTGTACATATGATCATCATTTTAACACCAGAAAGGCTGCATTCGCATTTTAACAAGAATGCGTCTAGTCTATGTTTGTTTTCTTGTTCCGTTATACAATACAATACAACATTTTCATTTGCAATACTTTACAAAATCATTTGCATATTACATAACAATAGAATTGTATATATATACGACGTATATCCATTCGAAATACATTCCCGATCCTTCATAATGCTGAATCACCGACAAGACGTGGAGCACTGTTGTTTTGTCTTATTTCATATTATAAAGTAATGGATTGGTCGAATAAGGGCTCTTGACTCGCTAAATTATTATGGTAACAGACTTGTAATACGAGAAGCCGAATTCGATTCCCACTGGTTTCATGATAATGCCGTTTGGTAAAACAATTCAAAATTTTAGCCAAGTAATGCTTAATCACATGAAAGCGCTTGTATGTCTGGAAAATCAATTTCAATTCTTCATGTATACTAGAATATTTAACCGAACATTTTTTCCCAGATTTAGCCGGTGGTGTCCTGGATGCCCTTCCACACGCCTTAGAGCGGAGCCTGGGACTCGAACATGTGGTGTCGGTGTGGGTGGGGGGTAACGTGCTCTGTAAGATACAGCGTACGGTGGCCCAGACGTGTCTCACCACGTCAAACTACATACTAGCTGCAATGAGCGTCGATCGGGCATACGTTATCTGTAAACCATTGCTGAATATGAAACGAGGTACTGTATGTTTGTATATTGTCCACCAACATTCGCCGTCTGTTGCCCTCTAAGCATGAATAATTATGACGCGGAATAGTCAATACTCGACAGTCTTCCGAACACATTCGATAAGAAATAGAGCTTTACGCATTAAATATCAATAGGTAAGCTTGGTAGCGTTTATTAAATAATGCTCGTGGACGAACCACGTGGTCGAACATTACGGACGGCTCGGATGATATTTCTAGATACTCAGTATAGCGTGTAATTCATGCTAATCAGGCAGGTCATCAGACGTGAACGTTGGTGGAAAATGCCAGAATTATTTCGAAGGACGGTTATAAAAGAGAATTGTTTACATCATAAACAGTTTAACCCGCGGCATATCTCCACTGCACGTTTAGGAAAGGAGATGAGAAATGCATTAACCTTATAGTGCTGGAACCGACTTCATGCTTATGCAAACAGGTTCAATCAAGGCCAGACGCCAAATGAAATGGCGGCTGGCCTGGGATCAAACCTGTTTGCTACTCTGAGTGCATTTCCTCATCAAATTAAAGCAGATATTAAAGGTTTTGGAAAAGAGACCCAAAAATAAATTTTAAGAAAATTAACCAGCATTCTGGGTTGATAATTGTGTTTGCTGTAACTTTATAAATCTGTGATGTCATCTAAACATACACATGTACATGTTGAATACGTTTAATTCCAATGAAATAAAGAATCGTTTTCCTTTTAAGCATAAAACGAGAGAAGTAGTGTAGTTATATTTTGTCTGTAAATGTATAAGTGCGCCTTGGTCCCATTGACCCTAAGGGCCAACATCTTTCTGGTTCATAACTTCTCACACAATACTAATTGTTATGGACGTAAACATGGTCAACACTACAAAGTAAACTTATACAAGGAATGTTGTGCAGTTACGTCACACTCTGTTTACTCCGATGTCATAATTCATGAGCATTTGTTAAAGAAGAATTCGGCAATAAAGGAAGATCTAGTCCGAGTACAATATTTGCCAGACAACCTCTATCGCTGAATTCTTATTTAGCAAATGCTCATGATTTGTGATATCGGATTAAACAGATCAATAAAGGAAGATCTAGTCCGAGTACAATATTTGCCAGACAATCTTTATCGCTGAATTCTTGTTTAACAAATGATCATGAATTATGATATCGGATTAAACAGATCAATAAAGGAAGATCTAGTCCGAGTACAATATTTGCCAGACAACCTCTATTGCTGAATTCTTGTTTAGCAAATACTCATGAATTGTGATATCGGAGTAAACAGAGTGTGACGTCACTGCACGCAATTCCTTGTACAGATATACATGTAAGCCATTAAGGAATTTATGGCATTATATGTGTGCCTGTATATCCGTTCGCCTATAAGTATGGCTTTACTGACATTATATGTGTGCCTGTATATCCGTTCGCCTATAAGTATGGCTTTACTGCTATGTACCAATTCATTTCAAAATGAAATCTGAACTCATCAGATTTATCCAATGTAAACATCTCTGACATTATATGTCTGCCTGTATATCCGTTTGTCTATACTTATGGCTTTACTGGGGAGCATTTACACAGGTACCAATTCATTTCAAAATGAAATCTAAAAAACATCGGATTTATCCAATGTAAAAACCTCTGACATTATATGTGTGCCTGTATATCCGTTCGCCTATAAGTATGGCTTTACTAAGGAGCTATGACACGGGTACCAATTCATTTCAAAATGAAATCTGAACTCATCAGACTTATCCAATGTAAACATCTCTGACATTATATGTGTGCCTGTATATCCGTTCGCCTATAAGTATGGCTTTACTGGGGAGCTATGACACGGGTACCAATTCATTTCAAAATGAAATCTGAACTCATCGGGTTAATCCAATGTAAACATCTCTGACATTATATGTGTGCCTATATATCCGTTCGCCTATACTTATGGCTTTCCTGGAGAGCTATGACACGGGTACCAATTCATTTCTAAATGAAATCTAAACTCATCGGATTTATCCAATGTTAACATCTCTGACATAATATGTAAACCGCCGTATTTCTTCTTGAACACATCGGATTTATCCAATGTAAACATCTCTGACATAATATGTAAACCGCCGTATTTCTTCTTGAACACATCGGATTTATCCAATGTTAACATTTCTGACATAATATGTAAACCGCCATATTTCTTCTTGAACACATCGGATTTATCCAATGTTAACATCTCTGACATAATATGTAAACTGCCATATTTCTTCTTGAACACATCGGATTTATCCAATGTTAACATCTCTGACATAATAGGTTAACCGCCATATTTCTTCTTGAACACATCGGATTTATCCAATGTTAACATCTCTGACATAATATGTAAACCGCCATATTTCTTCTTGAACACATCGGATTTTTCCAATGTAAACATCTCTGACATAATAGGTAAACCGCCATATTTCTTCTTGAACACATCGGATTTATCCAATGTAAACATCTCTGACATAATATGTAAACCGCCATATTTCTTCTTGAACACATCGGATTTATCCAATGTAAACATCTCTGACATAATATGTAAGCCGCCGTATTTCTTCTTGAACACATCGGATTTATCCAATGTAAACATCTCTGACATTATATGTAA
The DNA here is from genome assembly GCA_947846245.1 of Cerastoderma edule. NCBI lineage: Eukaryota > Metazoa > Mollusca > Bivalvia > Cardiida > Cardiidae > Cerastoderma > Cerastoderma edule. Next base: position 16,410,234 of record OX401421.1, read on the forward strand.
ACCGCCGTATTTCTTCTTGAACACATCGGATTTATCCAATGTTAACATCTCTGACATACTATGTAAACCGCCATATTTCTTCTTGAACACATCGGATTTATCCAATGTAAACATCTCTGACATAATATGTAAACCGCCGTATTTCTACTTGAACACATCGGATTTATCCAATGTTAACATCTCTGACATAATATGTAAACCGCCGTATTTCTTCTTGAACACATCGGATTTATCCAATGTAAACATCTCTGACATAATATGTAAACCGCCGTATTTCTTCTTGAACACATCGGATTTATCCAATGTTAACATCTCTGACATAATAGGTAAACCGCCATATTTCTTCTTGAACACATCGGATTTATCCAATGTTAACATCTCTGACATAATATGTAAACCGCCGTATTTCTTCTTGAACACATCGGATTTATCCAATGTAAACATCTCTGACATAATATGTAAACCGCCGTATTTCTTCTTGAACACATCGGATTTATCCAATGTTAACATCTCTGACATAATAGGTAAACCGCCATATTTCTTCTTGAACACATCGGATTTATCCAATGTAAACATCTCTGACATAATATGTAAACCGCCGTATTTCTTCTTGAACACATCGGATTTATCCAATGTTAACATCTCTGACATAATATGTAAACCGCCGTATTTCTTCTTGAACACATCGGATTTATCCAATGTAAACATCTCTGACATAATAGGTAAACCGCCATATTTCTTCTTGAACACATCGGATTTATCCAATGTTAACATCTCTGACATAATATGTAAACCGCCGTATTTCTTCTTGAACACATCGGATTTATCCAATGTAAACATCTCTGACATAATAGGTAAACCGCCATATTTCTTCTTGAACACATCGGATTTATCCAATGTAAACATCTCTGACATAATATGTAAACCGCCGTATTTCTTCTTGAACACATCGGATTTATCCAATGTAAACATCTCTGACATAATAGGTAAGCCGCCATATATCTTCTTGCTAGACTACGATCGTTGTACTTTCGCTTTCGAATGAAAATGTCAAATCATATCGAGGGTTCAGTGCAAGACTTTAGTAAGTGATTCATAGAAATGAAGCACTTACTATAGTATTGCATTGAACCCTCGATATGCAATATCTAAATAGGCATCTTATTCGATTAAGTAAGCAAAAATGTATCACAACATAAATTCACTATTATGTATGAGTTACCGACAAAATAGAATGGATTTAAATGATGTTCAGCACTTCACTATACATAGAACTACTCAACGTGGAAGCTCATAGGAACTGCATGATTAGCCGGAACAGGTAAAGGTAAATGTTATTTTGTTATAGTGTCACCCCTATTGAAAGGACCAGCCAGTCTTGGCTTATGAGACACTTTTCACTGATTACACCAAGTACCTCCCAACTTCTATTGATATACCAGGCGCCTAGAGGATATTAGTCGGAAACCATTAAATTTGGTCGCGGCTCACAAACCGACCATTTCGGAACATTCGAAACAAATTGTGTTACCCTACACTTATAAACGAGGTGTACTTCTCAGATCACGGAAAAAGCCGAGTAGTTACGTTTGATTCCGATAAAACGCTGGTTCCCCTTTAAGGGAGTATGCTTCAGAAGGCGACGGCTGTCTGCTCTTGGCTGTTCTGTTTACTGTGTAGTTTACTTTCACGGAAATAACCGAGTAGTTACGATTAATTCCGATATAACGCTGGTTCCTGTTTCAGGGACTATACTACAGAAGGCGGCGGTTGTCTGCTGTTGGCTGTTTTGTTTACTGTGTAGTTCCCTTTCAGGGTAACAGCCGAGTAGTTACGATTAATTCCAATGTTACGCTGGTTCCCATTTCAGGGAGTATACTACAGAAGGCGGCGGTTGTCTGCTTTTGGCTGTTCTATTTACTGTGTAGTTCCCTTTCAGGGAAACAGCCGAGTAGTTACGATTAATTCCGATGTTACGCTGGTTCCCATTTCAGGGAGTATACTACAGAAGGCGATAGTTGTCTGCTGTTGGTTGTTCTGTTTACTGTGCAGTTCCCCTTCACTGAAGTTTTACGAGACTTGGAATTACCAGGAGATATACAGTTTCTCTAATAAACAACAATGTATATACAACTTTGGCAGCGACCTTAGCGGCATTCGACGGGCATACAAGGTACATTAATCAACAGTAGCAAGAATTCGCTTCCTTTTATATCAACTAACAGAGACTTGTGGTATCGTCTATATTTCCATAGTTCTTATTTTTTTGTTCTTGCTGTCCTGTCCCTTAAGGATTTTGTTCTGTATATTTTTGTGACCTTGTTTCGTGTCTTTTTTTTTCTTTTGTAATTTTTCATTCTTTTCACTATTTAATACCTCCTAACATTTTTTTTCTCTGGGGATCGAATATTTTCATGAATTTCATCATCTTCTAGTGTCACCACCATCAAGCCATGCAGTTGCAGGCAATTTCGAAACTTTATCTTTATTTACATTGTTAGTTTGACCTATCTGATAAAGGAAATGTAAATATTTGTATTTTCGTGCAGTAAGATTCTATTGCTTTGAATTCGAAACTTACAAACGAGGACATGTTAAACATGTTTTGAATTACGTTTAAAATTTGATTACTTGACACGTTTGCCTTTCATTGGAAACAGAGTCGAAAAAGAGAATAAATGGATAGCTGATAATCCTAAACTGATTAGAATGCATTGTTGAAAATTGAAATCGCTTTCGTCTTTCATTTTAACTGTTTCCATGTAATCCGTGAGCAAAAGCTCGTAAACCTTTTTGTAATTGATCTTCTAACAGTTACAACCAGATTAAACAGTCAATTGGTTTGCGGTTATGCGAAGAAATTCCATCGATTAAGTATCAATGCCATAAGTACATAGCATTGCATTACATGGCATATCTAAACATCGATTGAAGCTTCAAGGCAGGTGGGGGGTCGGGGGTGGGGGGTGGGGGGTTACGCGTTGCTACATAATGCATTAATTGCAACATAAAATGCAGTGATATGATTACCCTTCTTTCAACTTTCTTTCTGTATAAACACCCGCATTTGGAATTAATCATTACACACAACTAGACAACAATGAGACAACGGAAACAAGTGCTTCGAGAAGCGTCTTTTCAACGGACAGTCACATATCCACCATTGACCCCCAAGTTCTAAGACCGCCAAGATAACCCTTTAATTTTCTGTACTATTTGATATAGTTTTGTTGTGAACCCTCGTAAAGTCTATTGATAATCGATGAAGATGCGCTTTTATTAAAGACGATTCGAATCTTTTCTAATTTGTTTTGTTAGGGATTTGTTGTAATCCTGTATTCTACTCTTGATGTGATGCCTTACGTATACAATATTACAAAGAGGAGAGAGCATTGTAGAATGTCGATATTGCTCTTTGCTAATTGACTTTTATTGACGTTTGGATTCGTTCATTTAATACAAAAAGTGTTGTTATCTCACGCTGAACGCTCGATATGTCTGACGTAAGAACGAGGAAGCTGCCGTTAAAACAAATGAAGGTGCTATTTTCTTATGATTCACTTGTGTTGAACCTTACATTCATCACTGCTGGTGCCGCACCACCGCGGTGCTGACGACGAAATCAGTTGAGCAACTTCCGGTTAAGCGTTTTAAGGGTAGTGTTTTGCTATTTTCATGCAATCTACGACAAGTAATCAAAAAACCCAAAACATGGTTCAACCCTTATTGAAACCAACAGCCTATCGGTAAATTCTTCCTGGAATTGGGTGAAATTTCGTAATTTAAAGTGATTTGTTTGGTTGTGTGTGAAATGATGTATTATTGCACCGATAATTTTAACGATAGTTCGAAGCAAGAGTGGTTTCACGAAAAGCGATAGTAAAAAGACTCTCTCAGAGATTGCGGTTTCAACTTTTTAAATAAAGTGTTTTCTTCCGTAAAAAAAATACATACATTTCTTAAGTAAGATAGAACTAGATTATTGACCGCTTCCCAACTCTGCTTATAACTGTACAGAAAATATAAATAATATTAGATTAATTGGCAGATATTGCAGGCCGTTTGATGGTTTTATTTTGTAACTAATGACCTTAATTTAAAGTAAAGGAGGTATTTTTAGATGCCATCGCCGCATGTGTCTTCGGAAACGTTTGCCGCGCTTGCAAAAGGAAGCATACATCATTTTCGTTAATGGAAAATAGGTCGATCGAGGAGGAAACCAAACAGCGCAAACATTTAGATATTAAATATCAAACTTGTGGTAAGCAACCATCCTTTGAAGCAGCCAACCTGCCTTAAACAACCACGACAGAAAGTCCCATTGTTGGAATTATAGTGTACATCAATTTGTGTTAAGCAGCCAAACGGTCTTAACCAGCCAATTTTATCAGTTCCATAGGCTCGCCTCTAAACACAAGTTTGACTGTATGCTCAATTTTGAGCAAGAAATTAAACAGTACTAGCTCTATTTACATTGGATGTTAAGGATTTGGTTATGTTATTGTTGTTGTGTAGTTTCTATTTTCAGGTGTCACGTGACGATACCAATGTGCGCGATAAAGCATTCCTCCGTATATTTATAAACCTGCTTTCCCAACAAACAACAGACAGACGCGAAAGCTCAATTCTCATTAATTAACGAAAACACGAGGTTTTAGAAACTTATAAGTAAAGATATCGGAAACGTTCTTTGGTTAAGTGACAAATTTTGTGAATATAATTATTAACGTTTAGTACTCTCAACGCCAAAATTTCTGAGAGAAACTTTTTCAGAGTGCAGTATCTCTTTTGAACTTTTGTACGTGACTTGCTGTATTAATAGACTAAACTCTTGCAATGACTCATGTTCTACAACGAAAATACACACATGCACGTGTTATTGAAGGCGACATTTTGTTTTTCAGATAGTTCTGTATTTGAAGTTTGGACTCATGTTTCTCGTCCCACTTCTGATAATTATTGCCAGCTACACCATGTTGGTAAGGTCTATTTACCGCCGGTCACTCAATCCATCACCAGGTGAGTATCTACAACAGTTTCCATGTTGGTTAGGTCTTTTTACCGCCGGTCACTCAATCCATCGCCAGGTAAGTATCTACAACAGTTTCCATGTTGGTAAGGTCTCTTTACCGCCGGTCACTCAATCCATCGCCAGGTAAGTATCTACAACAGTTTCCGTGTTGGTAAGGTCTATTTACCGCCGGTCACTCAATCCATCGCCAGGTAAGTATCTACAACAGTTTCCATGTTGGTAAGGTCTATTTACCGCCGGTCACTCAATCCATCACCAGGTAAGTATCTACAACAGTTTCCATGTTGGTAAGGTCTCTTTACCGCCGGTCACTCAATCCATCGCCAGGTAAGTATCTACAACAGTTTCCATGTTGGTAAGGTCTATTTACCGCCGGTCACTCAATCCATCGCCAGGTAAGTATCTCCAACAGTTTCCATGTTGGTAAGGTCTATTTACCGCCGGTCACTCAATCCATCACCAGGTAAGTATTTACAACAGTTTCCATGTTGGTAAGGTCTATTTACCACAGGTCACTCAATCCATCGCCAGGTAAGTATCTACAACAGTTTCCATGTTGGTAAGGTATATTTACCGCCGGTCACTCAATCCATCGCCAGGTAAGTATTTACAACAGTTTCCATGTTGGTAAGGTCTATTTACCGCCGGTCACTCAATCCATCACCAGGTAAGTATCTACAACAGTTTCCATGTTGGTGAGATCTATTTACCGCCGGTCACTCAATCCATCGCCAGGTAAGTATCTACAACAGTTTCCATGTTGGTAAGGTCTATTTACCGCCGGTCACTCAATCCATCACCAGGTAAGTATCTACAACAGTTTCCATGTTGGTAAGGTCTATTTACCGCCGGTCACTCAATCCATCGCCAGGTAAGTATCTACAACAGTTTCCATGTTGGTGAGGTCTATTTACCGCCGGTCACTCAATCCATCGCCAGGTAAGTATCTACAACAGTTTCCATGTTGGTGAGATCTATTTACCGCCGGTCACTCAATCCATCGCCAGGTAAGTATTTACAACAGTTTCCATGTTGGTAAGGTCTATTTACCGCCGGTCACTCAATCCATCACCAGGTAAGTATCTACAACAGTTTCCATGTTGGTAAGGTCTATTTACCGCCGGTCACTCAATCCATCGCCAGGTAAGTATCTCCAACAGTTTCCATGTTGGTAAGGTATATTTACCGCCGGTCACTCAATCCATCGCCAGGTAAGTATTTACAACAGTTTCCATGTTGGTAAGGTCTATTTACCGCCGGTCACTCAATCCATCGCCAGGTAAGTATCTACAACAGTTTCCACGTTGGTGAGATCTATTTACCGCCGGTCACTCAATCCATCACCAGGTAAATATCTACAACAGTTTCCATGTTGGTGAGATCTATTTACCGCCGGTCACTCAATCCATCACCAGGTAAGTATCTACAACAGTTTCCATGTTGGTAAGGTCTATTTACCGCCGGTCACTCAATCCATCACCAGGTAAGTATCTACAACAGTTTCCATGTTGGTGAGGTCTATTTACCGCCGGTCACTCAATCCATCACCAGGTAAGTATCTACAACAGTTTCCATGTTGGTAAGGTCTATTTACCGCCGGTCACTCAATCCATCACCAGGTAAGTATCTACAACAGTTTCCATGTTGGTGAGGTCTATTTACCGCCGGTCACTCAATCCATCACCAGGTAAGTATCTACAACAGTTTCCATGTTGGTAAGGTCTATTTACCGCCGGTCACTCAATCCATCACCAGGTAAGTATCTACAACAGTTTCCATGTTGGTAAGGTCTATTTACCACAGGTCACTCAATCCATCACTAGGTAAGTATCTACAACAGTTTCCATGTTGGTAAGGTCTATTTACCGCCGGTCACTCAATCCATCGCCAGGTAAGTATTTACAACAGTTTCCATGTTGGTAAGGTCTATTTACCGCCGGTCACTCAATCCATCGCCAGGTAAGTATCTACAACAGTTTCCATGTTGGTGAGGTCTATTTGCCGACGGTCACTCAATCCACCACCAGGTAAGTATCTTTTATAGTTTCCACGAGGCTTTACGTTACTTTTAATGGTTTTCAGTTATATTTGCAGAGGTCCGTGTATTCACGGCATCGTCAACATTGTTCAGACCACTTGTTTTAAACGATAAATGTAGTTTAAAAAAAATATACTGGTTTTGTAGTTGATGAAGTAGATGTATATAATAAAAAGAATATTACTTCATGGTATCTTTCCCTGGACTTGTATTTACTTCTCGTCTCGTTAGATACGCCTTTTCTCAGGCGACTTAAAGTAAATACAAACACCAGGACAGATACTACGATGTAATATTTCGTATTTATTAACATAACAATAATGATTTTCTTAAACTCTGATACTGATTATTGAATTAACCTAAATGACTGTATTGTATTCCATTCTCAGTAATGGTGAATGTCTAAACTAAATCATGTTTCTGACCGTGAATCGGGTTGACGCTAATCCAATTCATTTATCAACCCTTCACCAACCGTTAAATTTCCGGCTGCCCAAATTGAAAGAGACGACATTTCAAAATCGAATGAAATTGAAATAGATCTTCTGATAAGACAGAAGAATTTTGCGGAAAAAGGAGAAATTGCTCGTTATGAGCAATTTCTCCTTTCCCTACAATATATACCAGGGTCGTCTGCAACAAACTGGTCAAATGTTGTTATTGTTTGGTAATGGGTTTAAAGATAGGTATATGATATGACTTATTCAAAGTTACTATCATCAACAACAAGGAACACACCTGCAATAAATGGAAATAATTTCTCTCTGTTAATCCTGGTTTGCATTCATGTTAAATAAGCATAATTGCATTTGTGATATACGTTAATTTTTGTTATTTCTAGTACGTAATATTTTTGCCGTGTAATGTTTAAATACCCTTTTAACAAATAAATCTATAATTTCATGAATGTAGATTGGATACGTTCGGAGATATATGCCATTACCATTTGTATCCCAGTCTGATAACACACATCCTTTCTTCCGACATTTCTTCACTGACGCTGCAGAACCTTCTTCTTGGAGAACGTCTGTTTTAACCGTGAGCAATGCAATTTTAACTGGGGTTCACGTATCTAGATTTGCTGGACCAATATTGGACTGTTACTAACGAAAACAGTTTGCTTTTCCAATTATTCATATTGACATTACCAAATATTCTTGATTAACAAAAAACGGACTTCAATCTCGATCATGTACATGGTGTCTTTCAATCTATTCGTTCATTCAGACATGTCATGGTTATTCTATTCGTTCATTCGTTCATTCAGTCAAGTCATGGTTATTCTATTCGTTCATTCGTTCATTCAGTCATGTCATGGTTATTCTATTCGTTCATTCGTTCATTCGTTCATTCAGTCATGTCATGGTTATTCTATTCGTTCATTCGTTCATTTAGTCATGTCATGGTTATTCTATTCGTTCATTCAGTCATGTCATGGTTATTCTATTCGTTCATTCAGTCATGTCATGGTTATCCTATTCGTTTTTTCAGTCATGTCATGGTTATTTTCATCATTATTGTGAGTCATTGAAAAGACATGGCTGCCATTGTTGTGGATAAACCTTGAAAAGACATGGCTGCCATTGTTGTGAACAAACCTTGAAAAGACATGGCTACCATTGTTGTGAACAAACCTTGAAAAACATGGCTGCCATTGTTGAGGACAAACCATGAAAAACATGGCTGCAATTGTTGTGGACAAACCTTGAAAAGACATGGCTGCCATTGTTGTGGACAAACCTTGAAAAACACGGCTGCCATTGTTGTGGACAAACCATGAAAAACATGGCTGCCATTGTTGTGGACAAACCTTGAAAAGACATGGCTGCCATTGTTGTGGACAAACCTTGAAAAGACATGGCTGCCATTGTTGTGGACAAACCTTGAAAAGACATGGCTGCCATTGTTGTGGACAAACCTTGAAAAGACATGGCTGCCATTGTTGTGGACAAACCTTGAAAAGACATGGCTGCCATTGTTGTGGACAAACCTTGAAAAGACATGGCTGCCATTGTTGTGGACAAACCTTGAAAAGATATGGCTGCCATTGTTGTGGACAAAACTTGAAAAGACATGGCTGCCATTGTTGTGGACAAAACTTGAAAAGACATGGCTGCCATTGTTATGGACAAACCTTGAATGTTCGCTTTTATCAATTGTGTTTCGACGACCACGTTAAACTAGAGAAATAGCTTTGGTCATAGTGACCTCAGAACTCATGTTCTTCGATTCAGATTTGACTTCATTTGTTTCAGATAAGACAAAAGCGCAGAAGACCGAGAAAAGCCGATTGTCCCGTGTATTTAATGGCGGGGTTTCAAAGTCAAAGTTGAAGAGTGTCAAGCTGACGTTTGGTATAGTATTAAGTAAGTATGTACATATACAAATCTCAAAGTTCTTACTAACACACATCGGTAGAATTTAAAAAGGCTGCTAGTACTTTACTTAATGGCGCTTGTTCTCAGGTGTGAGAAAATTTGGAAGTTGAAAATTAATTTCTTTTTAAATGCACAACAGTTGTTCTGTTATACGATACGCACTGGAAATAGTCATCGGAGGCAAATTTAGATCGTTTTGAATTGTTAAACATTGACATGTCTCTTAACTCAAAAGAGTAACTTTGCTTTGGAGACCTATCGCATATAAACGGGATTTTTCAATTGCTACTTTTAAGTGTGTATCAAACAACAATATAAAACTGTATTGTTACATTGACATTTTCTTTTGCCTTTCATGTTTACTTTTCTGTTAACAACCAGCTTTACAGCCGCTTGATGGAGAGATAATACCTACTGATATATGTTCTTTTAACCCTTTTCTATACAATAACCACATTTGACGACTTTGTTGCAGACGACTTTAGAAATCATTGGGGAAAATTTCCCACAAGGTTTTCTGCTCTTTCTGAAGAATATTGTTCAATTTCATCACATTTGAAATGTCGTCTGCAAAATTGTTGTTGTGAGATGTATAATTTTTTCCTCAATCAAATTGAACGACTTTTTAGATTTCACATTTAAGATCTGTTTTAAAAAACGAAAGTAAAGTGACGTCATTCTCGTGGGAAACAATATGGTGCCATCCGTATTATTTTAGAGGTGTTTTCATTGGATGTTTTCAGATTGCTGGAACCTAGAGGCTTTATTTAAGGTAGAACTCCCATTATACGCTATTTAGAAACTTATTCTTTCGTCGGATTACTTCGTTCATTCTCGGTATACATCGGTCGGGGCCTGAACTATTCGAGAACGACCGAAATAATCCGACGAAGGAAAGAAAAGAAATTCAAAGTGGCGGAATATGGATATTCTACCTTAAGTACATGTGGGTTTGATGGTTTATTCTGTCGGAATCTACGACATACCAAAAGTCGTTTTCATCACCATTGATGTCGTAAACATGTTAACATGTACTATTCCAGGTTTTCTTGTGTGTTGGACGGGCTATTTCATTGGCTATTTTCTGGCAGTGTTCCTCGGCTTTAATCATCCCACGCTGCTTATACTGACCACGTTCTATTATTGGAACAGTATTGCCAACCCGATCATGTTCTTCGTCTACCATAGAAAGAAGGTCCGGAAGAGGAGTAGGAATACAACGCTCCGCGCGTATACCAGTGAACCGCACCACTCACATGGCGTCTGTGTTCCTGCGCACCCTAAAAATATTGTAGCGCTTCCAAATACAACGGAGAGTTTCGCAGTATAGCGCATGCGCAAAGAATAGGTCTAATATCACACGTTTTGTATGTCCTATATAGCTTCTTCATTAAAAGCTAATTGATCACGGATGTGAGAAAATTAAGAAGTTGAATTTTCATTTTTGTTTTAACAGTAAAACAGCTTAACGCGTGTATGATACTTATTTGAGATTAGCCATTGAGAACCTGTATACAGTTTGCTAAGATGCATTTAGGTCAAAAAACGTTGCAACGCTTTTGAGCTTTATCGCATATAGACATACATACTTAGATATACTGACGCTTCATAAATTAATTATGCTTTCAATAACATATTCTTATTCCATATTATACAACAATACAAAAACTGTACTGTTTCAACATTTCATTTTGACTCTCAAATGTTCTCATCTGTGAACAAGCAATTTCTCATGGAAGTGTATCTGAAAGAAAAAAACATCAGCGAAGAACGAGACAATTGGCAAACGGGAAAGAAAGAAATCACACGTACGCAATACCGTGCAACTTTCGTGTATGTCTTATTGAGCATAATGATTAAACAGAAATGTATCTGGAATAGCATCAGCGTTTTGATTTGTTACGAGAATACGCACGGTTTGTTTACAACATTATGGAAAATTGCCATGTCTAATGTGCAACTAATGTGCCAGAGTGGGAGAGCTGTTACATAATTCTAGAACTTGTATCTCAACCCATTTGCTACCAATGATTACGATTGAAATTCTATTACATTTTGATGTTAACCATGGGCATTGAAACCCTTTACCAAACACCAAATTTTCGACTGTCCCAAATTAAAAGGGTTTGAAGACGACATTTCAAATTGTGATTGAATAGGAAAGTAATCTTCTGATAGAGTAGAAAACATTGTGAGAAAAGGAGAAATTGCCCGTCACGAGCAATTTTTCCTTTTCCTACAGTGTTTTAGAGAGCCGATTGCAACAAAGTGGTCAAATGTTGTTATTGTTTGGCAATGGGTCTAGCAAGCTATCTCACTTTGTACGTTTTGAGAACACCGGCTCAGAGAATAAGGCTACCGATTTACACAAAACATGTCACTATGGTGTTTGCCACGCACAAAGGGGACAAACGGTTGTACGTCATGTGAAAAGAAAAGAAAATACAAAGTATCAGTGTATTTCTTCATCCTTTTCATTCGGAACACATCGGTCATTTCTAAATATAATGAAGAACCATGTTGAAGGTAGACCTGAAACACTGCGGCGACGAAGGGCATGTCCGTTTTCAATCGTATCTGCTCGTCAATCCCCGGAACAATTGCCGAGTAGATACGATTGAGAAAATATGAAATACAGTTGTTTTGATATGATCATCCGTATTGGTTCCCGCGGAATGACGTCACTTTACTTTCGTTTTCAAAAACAGATCTCAAATGTGAAATCTAAAAGTCGTTTAATTTGATTAAAGAAACAACTATATACGTCACAACTTATAATTTCGCTATTTCGTATAAGTAACCGATAAAGAAAATGATTTAAAAGGATGTCCAATACTTCCATATACATTAAACTACTTAAGTTGTACGCTAAAGAAAAGGTTTTAATCGCCGGGGCCAATTTACCCGAAAAATTGTAACCCTACACTTATGTCCGAAGTGTATTTCACAGCTCACGGAAATATCCGAGTAGTTCCGATTGGCATAGTAGATACGATAGTCTGGTTCCAGTCGTAATATTATAAATCACCATTGTGGTGATAAGGGGCAGGTAATCCAGACTAAGTAGATACGATTGCATCCCTATGGGATAACGTTTATCTAGTCGGTTGTATTAGTTGTGATTTGAATATATTAGTTGGCTGTAAAGGGAAATAACCGATTTCTTTCCATTTTCAACACTTTCGTAAGTTACTTCCCTTCTTGGGCGTATTATGAGACAACCATAACAGCAGAAGGTAGGAAAATAACGAAAGGAAGTAAATATTTTTCAGTAAAGCTATGATTCCATGAATAACTTGCTCAAGAAGGGTGATTTGGCTGTTTTAACAACAGTTTCAACAAGGAGCTAGTTATTTCAGTGTCATTTTATTTTCAACTCATTTATATATCGATTGTGAAGGAAGTCTGAAAAAAAGACATTAATCTCTCTCGATTCTGCTTTCTCGTGTAGAATGTGGATTATTGAAAGGTCGTCAAATGGACTTTATCTCTCACGGGATTCGAACGCTCGACCCTCGCACCCTGAGGCCGAATCTCTACCCCCGGACAACTGTATTTCACGGAATAATTTTGTCCCAAATCATAACTACACGTAATTGGCATTGTCATCGATGAAACACTCCCTCTAAATCATTGTGCCTTAGTAACAGGCCATTTCTAACATATTTAGAGGCTTTTTTTTCTTGTATCACACGGTCAAAAATAAGCACCAAACGCTCTCTGATCACTGACCATTAGACAACACGTCATAGAAGTACCGTACCGAATCACGACTGGAGACCTCTTAACCCTTTACCAAATGCCCAAATTGTCGATTGTCCCAAATTGAAAAGGTTTACAGACGACATTTCAAATGTGATGAAATTGAAAAAAACAGTCTCCTGACAGGCCAGAAAACATTGTGGGAAAAGGAGAAATTGCTCGTCACGAGCAATATTTCCTTTTCCCTACAATGTTTTCCAGAGTCATGAGTCCTGGGTCGTCTGCAACAAACTGGTCAAATTTTTGTTGTTGTTTGGTAATGGGTTAAATCACATCCGATCAGTGAAAAACACTGCCATTCGCTGATCGATTGAATTGTCTTATATATTCTCTATAAGAATCCGAGACTCCGAAGTTTGCATAAAGCTTAAACAAACATTGCATTAAATCGAACCTCCGAGAAATCCCGTGCCGAGTAAATTGGCGGCTGGCCTGTGATCTAACCTGTTTCCTACTCTGAGTATCTCGTTATAACATATACATATACCACATAATATTCATTCACATGATCAAGGCATTTCTGAAGTTAAGCAGATACTAAGGTTTTGGAGAGTAGATGACATAAAAATCTTTTTTTTAAAGATACCCAGCATTCTTAGGCTTAAACTCCGCGCTAATCTAACCGACTCATGTGTATAGAGTAATCGAATAAGCGCATTAATCCTTTACCAAAAACCCAATTTTCGACTGTCCAAAATTCAAAAAGTAAGCAGACGACATTTCAAAATGAGATGAAATTTGAAAATAATCTTATGGGACAGGAAGCGTTGTGGGAAAAGGAAAGAATTGCTCGTCACGAGCAATTTTTTTCCTTTTCCCTACAATTTTTTTAAAGAGTCGTCTGCGACAAAGTGGTTAAATGCCGTTATTGTTTGGTAATGGGTTAAGGGTGATGATTAAGCGCGTCTAATTTCACGTTTTGACAATGGTTGAGACAATCAATTAAACAATGAACAGATGTTTAATTCTTCAAATTACCACAAAAGGCGAATCACACACGCACCGAGATACCCTTATCTCTTTCACACAGATGATCTCATACGATGTGTCTATCTAGACAGGTTTTGACAACATTGTGACAAAAGGAGAAAATACTCAGTGCACTAAGTAATTCTCAATGCTAAAAACCGTCATGGCAGTTCATTGTTCGTCCGAAGAAAAAATGGTTGACCCGTGCAGAACATTATAACTGAACGACTGGATAATCAAGTTAAAACATAAAACATCGCAACAAAACGAGAAATTCAAATAATTATGTCGGTGCTCAATGGGTTGACTCGGCAAATTACTTATCCGGCAATAAATAAGTCGATGCGACTCGAGGTTATTCGGATCTTACAGCCGATCGGTTATGCTCCTTTGGGAAAGCAGTCGATTCTTTTCAAAGTTAGTCTCGCTGCACATGTGCACATATGTGGACAAATTTAGTAAGAGCATGTCTGATCAAATTTTGTAGAATTAGATAAAAATGTTGATTTAAAAACAAACAAAAAACAAACAATCTAAACAACAGACTCGAACAATACACGAGTTGTTCGACAAAGAGAAAAGATTGTTTAGATATAAGGATATTATAGCACGTCAACAATTTTTCAGTTTAAGTGCAAAGTCCGTTCCAATATTGATAGAGGAGATATGTTAATATATGTATGTACAGTATTCTTAAATGAATCAATCATCAACACATACATACGCATGTCTATCGTGTCATTAAAAAGAACAATGTGACATAAGAAGATAAAGCTCACAACAAACGCTTTCTCCTTTTGGCACGAAAGCTGTTATAACAATATTCATAATTAAAATGTTAAATTGCGTAGTCGATTAATTATACAGATGTTCAAAAATAAATACTTCTAAATATCTAATTGCGATGCAATATTGATTTACTATCGGTTACATTTTTTGTTCTTTATCAATGGACGGTTTGTTTCTGCTTAAAGGCTTTTGGGATAAATGAGTGTTTCTAATTACATGGATTAGTATTAAGGTTAAAATTTCCTCATGTTGCACTTTTTGGCTGCTCCAAGCATAAAGCAAGAGGAGACGACACCTTTAAGGTATACGAAAAACGTTTATTGTTCGAATTAAGATATAAACCGTTGTGACAACTGCATAAATCTTTCGCTGGAAGCGAGTCTGGATTGTTCACAGTATTGTTTCTTCATTCATTAAACCTTATAGTGCTGGAACCGACGTCATGCTTAAATAAACAGGTTAGATCCAGGCCAGCCGCCAAGTAGATTGGCGGCTGGCCTGTGATCTAACCTGTTTGTTACTCTGAGTATATTTCCTCAACAAAATTAAATAGATATTTAAGATTTTCTAATGCATACGACACAAAAATCTATTTTTAAAAAATAAGAAAAATCACCCGGTATTCTAAGGGTTTATAGTTAATTGCGTGTTACAGTTATCTGTTATAGAGAAATAACCAAATGAGTTGTGCATCTCGTCCTAGTTGGTGTGGTGTGGATAATTTATTTCTTCTTTTATGTCTTTAGAATAAGCGACTTATTGGGTGTGTTTATAGGTGATCTTTCTATATTATACGTTATAGTCGTGTGTGGTGTTTGTGGTCCTACTGCAATATATATTTGAGAACCCGTATATGTTTGGAGGTAGATTATCTTTGATGCTTTCCATCAGTTTATCGTTGGTGTTGTATAAGTAATATGGCGAAACCATTACCAACTTAATCGGATATGAACACGACGTAAGATACCAATTAGAGAAAGGATTGTTGATCATCTTGGAACGGATAATAACCCATTACCAAACAATAACGACATCTGACCAGTTTGTTAAAGACGACTTTGGAAAACTTTTTGGGAAAAGGAGAAATTGCTCTTAACGAGTAATTTCTCATTTTTCCGCAATGTTTTCTGCCCCACCAGAGGATTATTTTATAATTCCATTACATTTTGAAATGTCTGAAAACTTTTTTTATTTTGGACAGTCGAAAACTGGGTGTTTGGTAAAGGGTTGAGGAATAATTGGAGGTCTGATCAGTCAATGTAATGAAGTTATCCGAACCATAAAGAAGCATAATTCGTATCTACAAACAAATATGTTGAAGGAAATACGAATATTTTAAACAATGATGATTTTTGGGTGCTTTAACTTTTTGTGGAGTTATGCATTTATGCATTTGTAGCGTTTTTCATTATTTCGGAGGAATAAATCATAACATCGGGTTGTCAACTATAGTGACTTTGTTCCGAAAGCGAGACACGTTGGTACGTTGGCACATTGGTACGTTAGCACGTTGGCACGTTAGCATGTTGGCAAAGACAGTGCGTGGTTTGAACTAGAACCTATAATTGTAGGTTAAAACACGAGTTGTTCTGGTCAACTTAGGATTCGAACAAAAGAGGAATAGAACTATTTCTATCTGATTGAAGGTTATCGATTTTTCTCAGTAGTGATATGTGTATGAAATGAACGATTTCTTTGTTGGGGAAAATCTGAGGAAAAGCAGCAATGCTCGAAACGACCGATGTTCGACTGGAGAAGAAAATTACGCATGAGGATTTAACTAAGCTGAAGAGAGCTTTCACGGTAAGCGTTTGTTTGTTTTATCTTGTTTATTTTACACAATTTGTGAATCAAGTTCCATAACTTATAGTAATCATTATCAATTCTGCTTCCAAGATACATAATTAATTATCGCACCAAATTAAGAAGTATTAGATATCGTAAGTTTGACCCCGCTGATCTCGGGATTTGTACCTGCGACCTTCATACCCCGATATTGACGCGCTACCACTGAACCATTGTCAGCATAGACAAATTTAGTGATGTTATATTACAACATTTACCAAAAAATGTTTTTTGTCAGCGTTAGCTTTATACAGAATACATGTACCAGTTGTTTTGTGACAACCCACTTAGCCTTCAAATGATAATAACATAAAATATCAAAGAATGCCCCTCAGGCAGTGCTAATTTTTGGCTCAAAACATCTCATAAGATTTCCCAAAAACTCATTACATGTGCATTCATTCATTTAAATCTTTTTTCTATAGAAAAATCCATTGGTTTTTAAGTTTTGGTCAAAAAAGCCCATTGATTTAATTTAGAAAAAAAATCACTGCCCTCATGCATGCTTCACATCTTAAACCACTGTTCTTTTTTATTTCAGAGTGACGATAGGCAAAAACACAAACTATGTTTAAACAAGGAACAGTTCTGTAAAGCACTCACTCTAAGATTGAACATAGGTTCGAGACAGGAGGTTTGTAAAACTGTCATATCCCGGTTAATACGAAACCCCTTTATTCGAAGAGGGGTTTGTTAACCAGTTAAAACCCGACTCTTATAAAACCCATGTTTTCGAATAAGGGTTTTTTAAACAGACAACACCCGGTTTATACGAAAACCCCTTTATTCGAATATGGGTATGTGAAACAGCCAAAAGCTCGTGAGGAGCAATTATTCCTTTTCCCACAATGTTTTCTGGTCTATCAGAAGATTACTTTCCGATTTCATCACATTTTGAAATTTCGTCTGCAAACTCTTTCAATTTGGGACAGTCGAAAATTTGTTGTTTTGGAAAGGGTTAATTTAGATAGAACGAGCTCCCGATTTTTCAAAAGGTCTTTATTCGGACACTTTCTCATCTGAATTGACGTACGCAATCATGTTTGTATTTATGTTTAGTAAATCCGAGCTTTTTGACAGCTTCAAATAGAAGACCATACCATGTTAAATGTATATATATAATGAGTATCATTTAATATGTCTTCAAAACCTCTTTATATCTAATTGAAACAGTTACCTTTACATAAATCTTTGGCAGTGATTTGTCCCAGAGGATTGAATAAATTCAACATGGAATACCCATAATCCACCATTTTGAAACTCGTTCCTTCGTCTGATTAATTCGGTCGTTCTCGGTAGACATCGATTTTGGCTAAGTCGGATGAACCAATGTGTAACTGTAACTATGTCACAATGAAATATCTATGTCTGGATCAATCGGACTAGATCTTGACTGGAACTATTCGCTGCAATTATCGGTCTCGGCCGGAACTATTCGGATCAAACCGTATAGTTTTGGTTCCGACCGATGTTTACCAAGTTATCCGACGAAAGAATGGGTTTTAAACTGGTGGATTATGGGTATTCTACTTTAAGGCCGGTCATCAGGGGTTTTGAACCCAGTACAGTGTTAATGTATATCATTTATAAATATCGCCATTTATGTTCATAACACAGAGCGAAATGAACGGGATCGGTCCACCAACTCTTAGTTGATATAAGTGCAGTTCGTAGACAGTATTATGATGGCTACTTTTTATTTTCGATGATGGATGATGGATTAATCGGTCATATGAGAAATGTAAAACAGTTATAGCATATATTTGATTAACACGATTAAGGCAGAGAAACATCCAAAAGATTTAACATAACTAGACATGATTAGCATTTTAGAACTAATAAGAAACAGGAGAAACGGTTACAAACATTAGGTAAAGTTAGTCGGAAATTGTGCAGCAGCAATTGGCTTTTTATGACAACCAATTATCAAACCTGTCTGCTCATTTAACTATACAACTAAAATAATACTTGTCCCCGGAAAATCATTCCATAGCGGAATGCGCCAAGGAGTAAATATAGAGTTATTTAACCCTTTCCCAAACAATAAATGTTCGACTGCCCCAAATTGAAAGAGTTTGCAGACGACATTTCAAAATGTGATGAAATTGAAAAAAACTTCTGATAGGGCAGAAAACATTGTGGGAAAAGGAAAAATTGCTCGTTACGAGCAATTTCTCCTTTTCCCACAATGTTTTCTAAAGCCATCTGCAACACAGTGGTCAAATGTCGTTATTGTTTGGGAAAGGCTAAACAGTTCGATCTATGAGTGCATCTTTGTGAACGTTCCCTAGCCGGAATACGTTCGATATATTACGTCCAAATATCACAGTATCCGCCTTTGTTTCTTCATGCATGTATACATGTACCCGATCTCTCTTTCCGACCAGTATGAAGATCTGTTTGAGAAGGTGGATGTTACCCGACAGGGCCTGATCGACTGGGACAACTTCTCTGAGCATATGTTACTCGGCATGTACAAGAAGGACAAAAGGGTCCCATTATGGAGGAATCTGATTACCTTAAAGAGGTGGGTATGTTGTGTGTGGACTTTCTTTTGTCCCATTATGGAGGAATCTGATTACCTTAAAGAGGTGGGTATGTTGTGTGTGGACTTTCTTTTGTCCCATTATGGAGGAATCTGATTACCTTAAAGAGGTGGGTCTGTTGTGTGTGGACTTTCTTTTGTCCCATTATGGAGGAATCTGATTACCTTAAAGAGGTGGGTATGTTGTGTGTGGACTTTCTTTTGTCCCATTATGGAGGAATCTGATTACCTTAAAGAGGTGGGTATGTTGTGTGTGGACTTTCTTTTGTCCCATTATGGAGGAATCTGATTACCTTAAAGAGGTGGGTATGTTGTGTGTGGACTTTCTTTTGTCCCATTATGGAGGAATCTGATTACCTTAAAGAGGTGGGTATGTTGTGTGTGGACTTTCTTTTGTCCCATTATGGAGGAATCTGATTACCTTAAAGAGGTGGGTATGTTGTGTGTGGACTTTCTTTTGTCCCATTATGGAGGAATCTGATTACCTTAAAGAGGTGGGTATGTTGTGTGTGGACTTTCTTTTGTCCCATTATGGAGGAATCTGATTACCTTAAAGAGGTGGGTATGTTGTGTGTGGACTTTCTTTTGTCCCATTATGGAGGAATCTGATTACCTTAAAGAGGTGGGTATGTTGTGTGTGGACTTTCTTTTGTCCCATTATGGAGGAATCTGATTACCTTAAAGAGGTGGGTATGTTGTGTGTGGACTTTCTTTTGTCCCATTATGGAGGAATCTGATTACCTTAAAGAGGTGGGTATGTTGTGTGTGGACTTTCTTTTTTCCCATTATGGAGGAATCTGATTACCTTAAAGAGGTGGGTATGTTGTGTGTGGACTTTTGTTTAACGTCGATTCAATGTTTTCCTGTTATATCGCAATTTTTCTCACTTTGCTGACCTAAATAAAAGGTCAAAAGGTTTTGTTAATTATAATGTCACCCCTAATGAAAGAGTCAGCAAGTTTGGCTTATGAGACACTTTTCACTGATTATATCAAGTAACTCCCAAATTCTATCACTATGCCAGGCGCCAAGCGGATATTGGTCGGTAACCATTGAATTTAACTAGCTCGTGTCTCACGAACCGGTCATTTCGGAACAAGTCCCACGAGATAACTTCTCCGGACAGAACAAGCGGTTTGGTGCCTTGAATTGGAAATGTTATCGGGCAAGGCGTAGAAATATTATTCGGTAAGCCGAAAGCGAATCGGAAAATAATCCAAAACCCAGCCAGAAAACGTTTCTCATTCTATACTCCAACAATATAGTCAATTTGTAGAGCATCGGCCTCGGGACAATAGGGTCGCCGGATTCAAATCCACAATGACCAGCAGATTTTACCTCGCCGCTATCAGGCATCGATCCTGGGACCCTCGATACCAAAGACCGATGCTCCAACACTGCCGTACTGTCACCCACAACCAGTTGGTATTATGAGATTCATGAATACATTAACTAATCAGTTACCTAATTAAAAGACTTTGATGTCGTTACCAAATTCCTTCTATCTCATAAACCCTGTATCGAAATGAATCTTCTTTCAATTACAGCCCACATAAGCATGCAATTCAGAGGATCGTGTTTTTGAAGACGTCGCGACGCTATCTCGTTATTAGCAAGGTATTGTGTTTTACCCTTATAAAACTGGAACCGGTATTTCATGCATATGCTTATGCAAACAGGTTAGATCCAGGCCAGCTGCCAAGTAAATTGGCGGCTGGCCTGTGATCTAACTTGTTTGCTACTCTGAGTGTCTTTTCTTATCAAAATATAAGCAAATATTTGAGGTTTCGGCAAAGCAGACGACGCAAAAATATATTCATAGAAAATTACCCAGCATTCTATTGGTTTATACAAGAGTCTTGTTGGAATAGAACTTTATCCAGTTTGCGTGCTGACACCAAACACAAGTTGGTGCAATAAACACGTTCACCTTTGGCAACATTATGCTAAGGGATAAATCACGTCTCTCGATTTGTGTCTAGATTCTTCGTTTAGAAAAGTATTGCGTTGTCTCTTCCTTATATGTCTATTAACCCTTTCCCAAACACCAAATTTTCGACTGTCCCAAATTGAAAGAGTTTGCAGACGACATTTCAAAACGTGATGAAGTTCAAAAATAATCTTCTGATATGGCAGAAATCGTTGTGGGAAAAAGAGAAATTGCTCGTAACGAGCAATTTCTCCTTTTCCCACAATGTTTTCAAACGTTGTCTGCAACAAACTGGTAAAATAACTCCGTTCCCTTACAATTTCGTTCGAATTGCGAGACATTCGGATCATCGGGGTCCGGATAAACGAGCCTTCACTGTACATGTCATTAACACGTACAAGCAGGAAAGGCCATTATTGTTATGAATGTTAAACAGCCTATTCGGTTCTATTCACTTGCCGGATTAAACCTTATTTATGTCAAGTTAAACAAGCAATCCAAGGCCAAATCAAACCTTTCCTAGAAATGTGGCGTTATCTTATATAAGAAGAGGAAAAAAAAGATAATTTTGAATTTTGACAGGAAGGAACAATTTCCACCTGGGACACCAACATGAAAATACACAGGTCACTAAGGACAACCATCGACACGTGTAAACCACGTGACGTCTGGGTCACGTGCTTCGTTGCCATGGCGAATGTCAATAAAGCAGCCTTGACCTTCACGAGCAAAGAAATAGGTACATAAAATGGGGATTCTCTTCTTGTTCCATTTGTCACTAGTGTTATTTTGGGACCGATAACTATGTGCCGTATAACATTTGTGATATCCGGCACGAACCATATAACACATGCATGTGACGAATCATGACGTCATAAGAGCGCCATGACGTCATGTTAACATCATTCTCTACTTATTTTTTTCCTTTTTTTCCTCGTGTTTTACTTACATCTTGTTTGTCTGAAAGAATACATAAATGTGACAGGATAAATAGAATATAAAATAATATAAAATATAAAGTTGGTGTCTTTCAATGGGAAAAGTTATCTGGCTCGGCTTCGAATTATCATCCGTTTCGTCTTCGGCTCACCAGATAATAATCCTAAGTCTGCCCGATAACATTTCCGATTCACGACACCAACCATCTATTTTCTTCATATACACAATTCTGTAATCATTCCATTGTGGTCGCACAGTGATCTATGTCCTTTGGATCATAAAAGCCAAATAGAAAAGGGCACTAAACACTGGTGATATTGGACATGAATGCTTCAAAGCTGTTCCTAAGCAGCTTGTCAAGATGGTATTTTTCATAATGCAAAACGCATTAAACAAACATATTTGAAAGATTTAGTTGTACCTGATCTAATTAACAGAATAGATGGGAAAGGTAAAACTTTATGAATGACATTTTCCTCAAACCGTAGAAAAGCGATTTTGAATCGATTCTTTAACCCTTTTCCAAACAATAACGACATTTGACCACTTTGTTGCAGATGACTTTAGAAAACATTGTGGGAAAAAGAGAAATTGCTCGTAACGAGCAATATTTCCTTTTCCCTCAAGGTTTTCCGCTCTTTCTGAAGAATAGTGTTCAATTTCATCATATTTTGAAATGTCGTCTGCAAAGTCTTTCAATCTGAGACAGTCCAAAATGTGTTGTTTGGGATAGGGTTAAAAGAAACGGTCTAACTAGGTTGTATATATCTTATATTGATATTAGATAGCCATTGTTAAAAACACTACCTAGAATGTAACGGAAGAGTTATGTACCTTTGATTTTCAGCTTTCTACGACCTCAGTTCGAAAGCGGAGTTTAGCTGCCAGTATAAAGTTCAAGGCCTTCCTTTCACGCCGCTGTGTTTAGACTACAGGTGAGATAGGACTTATGTATATTTCTTGTCCTTCCATATCAGAAATAGTTTTGTAAACTTAAACGCAAAATGTATGTAGAAGTCAATACATTTGGATTGAATTATATTCCTTCATACAATTCTTTACATCACTTTTTTAATGTGAAACTCGTGCACAGGTCTTACTGCTGTCCAAATCTAGGCAATACAAAGCCATGGATATCAATGTGTTAATTAGGTTTGGATGTGACCGAAACGGATTTAAATATCGTCCATTTATGAAAGCGGATAGTCAAACTCTGCACAAAAAAAAGATAGAGTGATGCTGTAAAGTCGTGCTAGAAAATTCCGCAAAGCAGCCAACTAATAGCTGTAACATTTATTACCGTTTGAGGGGTGAGAAGATATACGTTTATATTTTCGATGTTAAATCTGTAAATGCATACATAGCCGCTCCGTCCGCATTGTAGTACTTTGAGTTCCCCTCTATTTCAGGTATAATCCGACGAACCCGAACGAGGCCTGTCTGGTGTTTGGTGATACAGCCGGATATGTACACGCTATCGTATTCAACTCTGCACAGAACGCCCTATTCGAGAGACCGTCAGGCCCTGTTATACACGATCAAGGTTGGTGGTTACAATGGCTCATTATTTTTTATCTTTTATTTCAATCTTATTTTATCTATTGGGGATATTCGTATGACCTAAGCTGTAACTATGAGATACAGTATGCTATCTTTATCTCGAACTTCGGATTGTCAAATTCCTCCATATGTCGAAGTCGAATACGGGGTCGCCAAATACTCCTCTTCATTTCTACATTTCAATATTCCAGACATCTATACCTCAAACTCTCTCTATGTAGAACATTTTTGTCAAGAGGGCCCTTTAATTACGAGTTGAAAAGATTCTACTTGGTTTACGTCTGGTTCACCCGGACAAGGGGCTCTTAGATTCTGTTTGTTTACCCTTCCTTTTCTGTTGACGTCTTTCGATCATTTTGCAGCGATAATTCCCGCTGTTCTTTCTTTTGTGATTTGAACTGTATTATGACTTGCGTTTGATTTTACTCATCTTTCTTTGGTAGTGTTTCAGCTACATTGCGACTCTATTTCGCTATAATAACCTTCCGTACCAGCAATGGACGGCCGAAGTTGACAACATTTTTAGTTATGAGTGGGAATTTAAACTACACCTCCTAAACAGTTTACCTTTTCTTGACTGTTGCATTATCTATATCAATAAAACGCTTGTGTCTTTGTGCTACTTGCATTATCTATATCAATAAAACGCTTGTGCCTTTGTGCCACTTGCATTATCTATATCAATAAAACGATTGTGCCTTTGTGCTACTTGCATTATCTATATCAATAAAACGCTTGTGCCTTTGTGCCACTTGCATTATCTATATCAATAAAACGCTTGTGCCTTTGTGCTACTTGCATTATCTATATCAATATAACGATTTTGCCTTTGTGCTACTTGCATTATCTATATCAATAAAACGCTTGTGCCTTTGTGTCACTTGCATTATCTTTATCAATAAACCGCTTGTGTCTTTGTGCTACTTGCATTATCTATATCAATAAATCGCTTGTGTCTTGGTGCTACTTGCATTATCTATATCAATAAAACGCTTGTGCCTTTGTGCTACTTGCATTATCTTTATCAATAAACCGCTTGTGCCTTTGTGCTACTTGCATTATCTATATCAATAAACCGCTTGTGCCTTTGTGCTACTTGCATTATCTTTATCAATAAACCGCTTGTGCCTTAGTGCTACTTGCATTATCTATATCAATAAAACGCTTGTGCCTTTGTGCCGCTTGCATTATCTATATCAATAAAACGCTTGTGCCTTTGTGCTACTTGCATTATCTATATCAATAAAACGCTTGTGCCTTTGTGCCACTTGCATTATCTATATCAATAAAACGCTTGTGCCTTTGTGCCACTTACATTATCTATATCAATAAAACGCTTGTGCCTTTGTGCTACTTGCATTATCTATATCAATAAAACGATTGTGCCTTTGTGCCACTTGCATTATCTATATCAATAAAACGCTTGTGCCTTTGTGCTACTTGCATTATCTATATCAATAAAACGCTTGTGCCTTAGTGCTACTTGCATTATCTATATCAATAAAACGCTTGTGCCTTTGTGCCACTTGCATTATCTATATCAATAAAACGCATTGTGCCTTTGTGCTACTTGCATTATCTATATCAATAAAACGCTTGTGCCTTTGTGCCACTTGCATTATCTATATCAATAAAACGCTTGTGCCTTTGTGCTACTTGCATTATCTATATCAATAAAACGATTGTGCCTTTGTGCTACTTGCATTATCTATATCAATAAATCGCTTGTGTCTTTGTGATACTTGCATTATCTATATCAATAAAACGCTTGTGCCTTTGTGCTACTTGCATTATTTATATCAATAAAACGCTTGTGCCTTTGTGCTACTTGCATTATCTATATCAATAAAACGCTTGTGTCTTTGTGATACTTGCATTATCTATATCAATAAAACGCTTGTGTCTTTGTGCTACTTGCATTATTTATATCAATAAAACGCTTGTAACTTTGTGCTACTTGCATTATCTTTATCAATAAACCGCTTGTGCCTTAGTGCTACTTGCATTATCTATATCAATAAAACGCTTGTGCCTTTGTGCCGCTTGCATTATCTATATCAATAAAACGCTTGTGCCTTTGTGCTACTTGCATTATCTATATCAATAAAACGCTTGTGCCTTTGTGCCACTTGCATTATCTATATCAATAAAACGCTTGTGCCTTTGTGCCACTTACATTATCTATATCAATAAAACGCTTGTGCCTTTGTGCTACTTGCATTATCTATATCAATAAAACGATTGTGCCTTTGTGCCACTTGCATTATCTATATCAATAAAACGCTTGTGCCTTTGTGCTACTTGCATTATCTATATCAATAAAACGCTTGTGCCTTAGTGCTACTTGCATTATCTATATCAATAAAACGCTTGTGCCTTTGTGCCGCTTGCATTATCTATATCAATAAAACGCTTGTGCCTTTGTGCTACTTGCATTATCTATATCAATAAAACGCTTGTGCCTTTGTGCCACTTGCATTATCTATATCAATAAAACGCTTGTGCCTTTGTGCCACTTGCATTATATATATCAATAAAACGCTTGTGCCTTTGTGCTACTTGCATTATCTATATCAATAAAACGATTGTGCCTTTGTGCTACTTGCATTATTTATATCAATAAATCGCTTGTGTCTTTGTGATACTTGCATTATCTATATCAATAAAACGCTTGTGCCTTTGTGCTACTTGCATTATTTATATCAATAAAACGCTTGTGCCTTTGTGCTACTTGCATTATCTATATCAATAAAACGCTTGTGTCTTTGTGATACTTGCATTATCTATATCACTAAAACGCTTGTGTCTTTGTGCTACTTGCATTATCTATATCAATAAAACGCTTGTGCCTTTGTGCTACTTGCATTATCTATCTCAATAAAACGCTTGTGCCTTTGTGCTACTTGCATTATCTATATCAATAAAACGCTTGTGCCTTTGTGCTACTTGCATTATCTATATCAATAAAGCGCTTGTGCCTTTGTGCTACTTGTATTATCTATATCAATAAAACGCTTGTGCCTTTGTGCTACTTGCATTATTTATATCAATAAAATGATTGTGCCTTTGTGCTACTTGCATTATCTATATCAATAAAACGCTTGTGTTTTTGTGCTACTTGCATTATCTATATCAATAAAACGCTTGTGTTTTTGTGCTACTTGCATTATCTATATCAATAAAACGCTTGTGCCTTTGTGCTACTTGCATTATCTATATCAATAAAACGCTTGTGCCTTTGTGCTACTTGCATTATCTATATCAATAAAACGCTTGTGCCTTTGTGCTACATTATCTATATCAATAAAAACTTGTGCCTTTGTGCTACTTGAATTATCTATATCAATAAAACGCTTGTGCCTTTGTGCTACTTGTATTATCTATATCAATAAAACGCTTGTGCCTTTGTGCTACTTGCATTATCTATATCAATAAAACGCTTGTGCCTTTGTGCTACTTGCATTATCTATATCAATAAAACGTTTGTGCTGTGCTACTTGCATTATCTATATCAATAAAACGCTTGTGTCTTTGTGCTTTTGCACTTGCATTTATATCAATAAAACGCTTGTGCCTTGTGCTACTTGCATTATCTATATCAATAAAACGCGTGTGTCTTTGTGCTACTTGCATTATCTATATCAATAAAACGCTTGTGCCTTTTTGTATTATCTATATCAATAAAACGCTTGTGCCTTTGTGCTACTTGCATTATCTATATCAATAAAACGCTTGTGCCTTGTGCTACTTGCATTATCTATATCAATAAAACGCTTGTGTCTTTGTGCTACTTGCATTATCTATATCAATAAAACGTTTGTGCTTTGTGCTACTTGCATTATCTATATCAATAAAACGCTTGTGCCTTTGTGCCACTTGCATTATCTATATCAATAAAACGCTTGTGTCTTTGTGCTACTTGCATTATCTATATCAATAAAACGCTTGTGTCTTTGTGCCACTTGCATTATCTATATCAATAAAACGCTTGTGCCTTTGTGCTACTTGCATTATCTATATCAATAAAACGCTTGTGCCTTTGTGCTACTTGCATTATCTATATCAATAAACCGCTTGTGCCTTTGTGCTACTTGCATTATCTATATCAATAAACCGCTTGTGCTTTGTGCTACTTGCATTATCTATATCAATAAAACGCTTGTGCTTTGTGCTACTTGCATTATCTATATCAATAAAACGCTTGTGCTTTGTGCCACTTGCATTATCTATATCAATAAAACGCTTGTGCCTTTGTGCTACTTGCATTATCTATATCAATAAAACGCTTGTCTTTGTGCTACTTGCATTATCTATATCAATAAAACGCTTGTGCCTTTGTGCTACTTGCATTATCTATATCAATAAAACGCTTGTGTCTTTGTGCTACTTGCATTATCTATATCAATAAAACGCTTGTGTCTTTGTGCTACTTGCATTATCTATATCAATAAAACGCTTGTGCCTTTGTGCTACTTGCATTATCTTTATCAATAAAACGCTTGTGTCTTTGTGCTACTTGCATTATCTATATCAATAAAACGCTTGTGCCTTTGTGCTACTTGCATTATCTATATCAATAAAACACTTGTGTCTTTGTGCTACTTGCAATATCTATATCAATAAAACGCTTGTGCCTTTGTGCTACTTGCATTATCTATATCAATAAAACGCTTGTGTCTTTGTGTCACTTGCATTAGCATCAAGTTTTATTGTAGTTTTCTTCATTAAACACGTCAGTTGAACTTAAATTCTTTCTCTTCAGACGCAGATTGAGGTAGAGCGTTCATCCGTAGCCATTTTTCCATTTCAAATAAAATTGAATCTCCAATCGATGATATTGATGGGGAATTTAAATGGATAATCTTTGTCATACAACGATCTGATTTGGTTTCTAACTTGGCTATGTTTGCTGTATCAAGGATATTTGTAATTATAGGCATAGTTGCCTTATAGTGACATCCTACTTTAACAAGACAAAAAAGTTGTTAAATGATACATATGTTGTATAATTATTTGAGAAATTATTGAGATCTTGTTTTTTTTTCACCATACGGGTAACAATGAAAAATAAAGCGTTTTATTCACAATCAACATTCAGTTTGTTCTTATTGATATAAAAGCAGTCACAGGTTCTTACTTCCTTTGATATGTTAGCACCTCCACCTATCTCAAGTCTTTAAATACGAGCGTCTGAATTAGTTTTAGCTTCATTGTATTAACTGCCATATCAATTAATAACCGTCAATATTCAAAAATGAATTGAAGTGTTTATGGTGGAGACACCTGCTTAACCCTTCCCCAAACGCCAAATTTTCGACTGTTCCAAATTACAAGAGTTTGCAGACGACATTTCAAAATGTGATGAAATTGGACAATAACCTTCTGATAGGGAAGAAAACATTGTGGGAATAGGAAAAATTGCTCGTTACGAGCAATTTCTCTTTCCCACAAGGTTTCTAAAGTCTTCTGCAATAAAGTGGTCAAATATCGTTATTGTTTTGGAAAGGGTTAAATACAAAACGGGTAGTTGAGATTGAATAGTATTCGAGTAAATACCGTGTTTCTATTCGACTGATGGCCCGTTATGTTTGTATAAATCTATTCATAGAGTCGTGTTTGAACGTACAGCTGTCCGACCTCAAGAGAAGTCGCTACAAGAATGTGGCGTACACGAGATACCTCGCTCATGACAGGGACTGGGTCCGTAATGGTAAATATATTCATTATGGTGCATCCTCTGTAGAAGGGCTCGAACTTACTAAGCCTTACCTCGTCTTTGTATTCTATACTAAATTACACATCAATGCTTGTCAACTGGTCCTCTTGTGTTTTCTATTCCATACCCTTACCTGGCACCACCTGATTTGTTTCTGTCGTTTTAATAATAAGAGTTTGAAATTTAGAAACAAAAAAGAGACATGTCTTTGAAAGAGTATGGTTTATTTAGATATTGTTCTGAAAACAGAAGTGTTTGTCAATATCACACAAACAATTGTAAAACAGCGTTAATCCAACGAAACTGCATACTTTTTGTGGGCAGAATGTTAATCAAGCAAAGCAGGGTCGATTTTCAATAGTTTATTGGCATGTCAACTTCAAATAGTTTGTTTCCAAACATGTGTACACCATACCAATGCATAGAAAAACAAGCATTGCCCTTTCTTTTTCTAGAGTTTAAACTCATTGACCCTACAAATTTCCTGGTACTAGAGTATTACTCTATCATGGTAATTACAATCTTGAGGTGTTTTGATAAACCATTGTATAAACCCTATAACGATTTGGTAAATATCGTGTTAGACTTGTTGAGAAAGGTTCGTTATTTATTCCCTTGACAGTGAAATACTCGCGATACCTAGAATGCTTCATCAGCTGCGCTACCAGCACACCAAGATCCATTGTGATTGGCTGGATGGAGAAACGTCACACGTTTTCTAACCAACCAGTGAAGAGGTAACATATTTTGTGTCATTTACACTAACATCTGTTGTGATTGGCTACATGGAGAAACGTCACACGTTTTCTAACCATCCAGTGAAGAGGTAATGTTTTACGCGTCATAAACACACACATGAATTGTGATTGGCTGAAGAAAGAAACATCACACGTTTTCAAACCAACCAGTGAGGAGATAACATAGTATATGACATTAACAATAACATATAAATGTGATTGGCTGGATGGAGGAACGTTACACGTATTCTAACCAAACTGTGAAAAGGTAACATACAACGTGTCTTTAACACTAATCCATTGCGATTGGCTGAATATAGAAACGACACACATGTTCTCATCAATTCTTCAAGTTTGCAAACTCTGTTACATTAGGACAACATAAACTATAATCATTTCGATAAAAGATAACATACATGTTGTTTAAAGCATAGGGTCCTCTAAATCATTCAGAAAAATACACCAGTCTGTTTCTGGTTTCCTTACCTTCCAACTCAAACGCAGTTAGAGCTCAAAAGATCTTTACAATTATCCTCCTATATGATGTTAAAATCACTGTCAAGCAAAACTTTGTTTTTCTCGCTACCATGTGTATCATGAATGGGTGTAAGGGGTTTTCCAATTTTCGTTTCGTTCTTTTTACTACTCGACACACTCTGTTTGTTTTGTGGCTTGATGATGAAAGCCAGTTTAATCCACTAATATATAATGCAGTACCGAATGATAAACAAGACATCAAAAGAATGGGGACATTAGTTGAAACAGTATTTGTGATTTTCTTTAAAGAAAAACGCATATGCTTATTAATTCTAAGTCATTTTACAAAATTGTGTTGTTGTTTTCTTGTGATGGCTGAATACCTTTGAGTAGAATCGTCCCTTAAGGCTTTGCCAACTTATATATAAATTGATATCCTTTATTATGACCAGGATATAATGTATTTAATGCTCAAGATATACGTACATGTACATTTTAATGCTTTGATTCGTTATGGGAATTTTACGTTATTCTAGATTTCGATCAACCTTTTACTAATTAATCTTTCTGAAAAATTGCTAATAGTTCTTTTGCTGCTTTGTTGTTGTTGTTTTATTTTCATTTGTTTTTACTTCAGTGATGTCCCTTTAAAGAAGGAAATCCTCCGAACATCGGTGTTTTCTACCCAAGACGGCGTGAACATGTTCGACTACAGCAAGCGGTTTAATCTGATTGGTAATAAAGTTCATCTTGTGTTAAGCAACCATCCTTTTAAGCAGCAAACCTGCCTCAAACAACCACTTCGGAAAGTCCCATTGTTGGAATTACAGTGTACATGAACTTGTGTTAAGCAGCCAGCCTGTCTTAAACAGCCTAATGTTTTAGTTCCATAGGCTGGCCTCTAAACACAAGTTTGACTATACATTTGTTTTTCTCAAAGAACTTATTTTGAAAGAATGTTTGCACTGAACAATGCCGAGTTTGGTCACAACCAATGTTTCTACATGTAGCTGGCGATTCAAATCCGTAAAATGTTCGCATGTTTTAAAACAGTGTCTCTCAAAGTACCCGTAGGGCAAAGTCGATACACGACCAGTTATCAAGATGACAGTAATTGCCGTTAATGAAGATCTTTATCGTGTTTTACTGATTGGCACATTATATACATATATTCAACATAAATATCATTAACTGAACGATTTTTTGACTATCCTGCTGCGCTATTTGTACAAGTTCAATGTACTATTGGCACCTAAGAATCCAGCAGAAATACGCAATATTGCAATGCATTTAACCCTTCCCCAAACAATACGGACATTTGACGACTTTGTTGCAGACGACTTTAGAAAACATTGTGGGAAAAGGAGAAACTGCTCTCGACGAGCAATTTCTCCTTTTTCCACAAAGTTTTCTGCTCTTTCTGAAGAATATTGTTCAATTTCATCACATTTCGAGATGTCGTCTGCAAACTCTTTCAAAACTTTGTTGTTTGGGAAAGGGTTAAACCGTTCTTTTCAGAGAAGAGAACTTCTCTCTAATAATTGTGACTTACGCGTTATAAGACTGCTTATTGTTTTGTAAGGATATATTATTGTTATTAACAAATTTCGATGTATATTGTGGTATAAATACTTTATCTTTGGCTGAACATGGTAAACTGTACATGTTAATTGTTTTGATAAGGCCGGGCCGTTTATTAGTTAAATAAACGAACGAATGATAATACGTTTTTGGTTATGATGGAACCAGGGAAACCTAAATATTAGCTGCAATAGTATTTAATACTTTTTGGTACTCATACCTTGAGCCAGAAAAGGCCCTGCCCAAATTGAAAGAGTTTGCAGACAACATTTTAAAATGTGATGAAATTGGGGAAAATAATCTTCTGATAGGGCTGAAAACATTGTGAAAAACGGAGACATTGCTCGTTAAAGCAATTTCCTTTTTTTTCTACAGTGTTTTCTTTAGTTGTCTGCAACAAACTGGTCAAATGGCGTTATTGTTTGGTAATGGGTTAAAGGTGTAGAATTGTTTCGGGATTTTAACTCTTTATGCTGAACATTGGCAACAGGTCGAGGTACTATTTTTAAAAGTTGTCGGCAGCCACCATGAAAAATAGATTTTTTTTTTCTTTTTCTTTTTTTTTCTTTTTGCTTTTTTTTTTCTTTTTTTATTTACTTTTTGTCATTATTATTATCTTTCCAGCGACCGCCGGCGTTAATCATAACGTATGTCTTGTAAACCCCTTTGTCGCATCCAGACCAAATGGCGTAAGTAGGGGCCTATTTTCTTGTCGAATATGATTTTGAATTGTTGAATTTACGCTACTTTCAACAATATTTCCGTCATATCAAACCGGTCAGGATGCAATACCCACATATATATGGTATCAACTCTTCTGTCCTTAAACCTTTACCGAACGCCCAATTTTCGACTGTTCCAAATTGATAGAGTTTGCAGACGCCATTTTAAAATGTGATGAAATTGAAAAAACAATCTTCTGATAGGTCAGAAAACATTGTTGGAATAGGAAAAATTGCTCGTTACGAGCAATTTCTTCTTTTCCCACCATGTTTTCCACAGTCGTCTGCAACAAACTGTCGAAATGTCGTTATTGTTTGGTAATGGGTTAAGGGTAACGTAGGTGCAGTGGTAGAACGTCGGCCTCTGGAACCGAGCGTCCCAGGCTTGATTGCCGTTATATTAGCAGCGAGGTGAAAAGGCCGTGAGTAACCTACAAATAGGCGCCAGTACTGATCATGTATCCACAGAAAGCAATTGACGATGACGAATTGAAAAATCTTCAAGCTTCCGTCACAATTGGTATGAATAAAAAGGTTTAAACTACATGTACTTCGAAACGGTGTAAACATCTGTAAACCTCCATGTCGTTATGGCTTCATTTATTCTGATTCTGTTACCGTATAAGAACAACTTACGTTCAACCATACCTAATAAGCCGCTAATTGCTATCTGTTGCTATCGTTCTAAATAAAACTGAAATTTGTTTTGGCTCATTCTTTTAAAGAGACTTACACAACTCAACGACTTAGCCATTTTTGTATAACGGTTTACCGTTGTTTTAAAATGTAGGAAACATTGAATTTGTAGAAATTGTTCTTTCCCAGCCGATTTGCTCACAAAAAATAAATCTTAGTGGCACATTTGTACTGTGACAATCATTGGGATAGATTATTGCCATATATATTCATCAGTAGTACCCTGAAAGTCCACACAAAACACTTAAGTTTCACTTATCTAAGTGGATCTTATCTTACCTTTCCCTTATCTCATATTCACCTTATCTTATATTTTCCTTATCTTATATTTCCCTTATCTTATCCTTCCCTTGTCTTATATTTGCCTTATATAATATTTCTCTTATCTTATATTTTACCTTATCATATATTTCCCTTATCTTATATTTCCCTTATCTTATATTTGCCCTATCTTATCTTTCCCTTATTTTATATTTGCCCTATCTTATCGTTCCCTTATCTTATATTTCCCTTATCACATCTTTCCCTTGTCTTATATTTGTCTTATTTTATCAGTACACGACGGGGTATTGAATGGCTGATAGGCCATGTTGGCATTCTACCGAGCGATAGCTGAAATGCCAATGCGGCAGCGAGAGAGTTAAGATAGTACTCTATTGACGCCACGCAAAACTGAATTATGTTAAAAGTCTATTTAGTTTAAACTTATCTTTTTCCATCGATTTTAAACAAAGTTCTTACAACTTAGAGATAAATCACTCTCGATTCTGCTTCCTGGATACATAACCAGTACTCACACCAAATGTTGATTGATGAAAGGTCGCAAGGCGGATCCCGATACTCACAGGATTCGAACCCACGACCCTCGTGTCCCGAGGCCTACGCACTTACCCAGGGTACCGTTTTACTTAACATGTTCTTTAAATTGTGTGTAAGTCTTATACAACATTACATCTTTAATCAAAATTGGGCCAAGAAATATTGCAAAGAAACACATCATTGGAATCGTCCCTCCGAGACGCTTCCATTGACGTGTCACATTGTAATATTGTACTTTAGTTTAATAGGCCATTCAATATAAGATTCGACCTAGACAATATTGCAAAAGAATTTCTAAATGTTATGTGCGAAACTAGACATACATGATAGCTCCATAAAAAAAGTTGCACTTTGAAGTATGTGGGGAAAGTTACATAAAAACGATTTTAAACCCCGCATTTTGAAGCAAACTTAGTTGGCCAATATTGTACACCATAGGATTATTTCATGACGTTATATTTAGAAACGTCATGACGATGACGTCATTTTGACTAACAAAATGGCTAGCAAGTGGTACCATATAGGATCAAATATTGCAAAGTTTTGTTCCTTTTTTATCAACTAAAAGGTTATTTTGCGTGACAATGCTAAAAATATGAGCTTTGAAACAGGACTTTTAAACAAATGAGTGACGAAGGTAAAAGTTTCATGAAATAATGCGTTGCTTTGGTCGATTTCATGAACTACGGAAGGACATAACTGTCATAAATTCACTGGATATTCAATGCTTTTCGTTGATTTTTTATTTTTTTCTTTGTCTTTTTCTGTGACGTTGAACACCGTTTCAACTTTTTTCTTAGAATAATATAATGTTGCTTATTTCAAATCCTGACCAGGCCTTGTATTCGGCTTACTGTAACTATATGACAAATCAACCCATCTGCTTATATTCGCTATGTGATTTTTTTTTTCTTTCATTCAATTGCACATATTTACAGAATATTTAGAAATAACTTTGATAAAGTTTTCTCATTTGACAGATAGCATAATACTTTTAAAGAAAAATCTTTTGGAAGTGGTTCATTTTAAATCTTTCAATGCCAGGCTCTTTCTTAGGTCTGTTAAGCATAGGTGCTTTGGTTCTTAAAATAAAACATCACATTAACTGTACATTCAAATATCATTTAAGCCACCAACTTTGACCTAAGCCGTAAACTATTTAAAGATATGATAAAGATATAGCTGAACGTCAATGGTTCTTTTTGAACTAATTGTCTCCCAGATTTACTGATAATTTCCCGGAAAAAGAGCCAGAATTATAAACAGGTTCCCTGTAATATGATCACAAACTATGGGGATATGAATAATGATTTAACTCAGATGCGCACAATCCTGATAACTATAAGAATCAGCATTTTCCATCGAAATTAAATATATCAATATTCAATCAAACGTCGGCACTGATCCAAGGGAAACTTCTTAAAATTGCCGAAATTAAATAAGTTTCTGAACACCTTTATGATCATCAAACGCTTATAATCACTTATAAAATATACCTCAAGATTTGCTTTGTTTTTATAAATTGCAACTACAATCAGATTTACATTTACTTTTATTTAGCCCCACTTCAGCTTTTCATTACAACGTCTTTTTTTGTTCTTCAACTTTCCCTTCACAATTGAGGGAAGAGTGCCATTTAACAAATAACATACAAATCACAGTGAAGCAAAAGATAATGATATAAGAAATCGATGACTTTGATGTTTTTAAATTCATTTATACAACTGTTGAAGTCTAATTGTCTTAAATATCTAGAACCATCACCATCAAATCATTGTTTAGTGTTTGACTTTTATCGGTGTTTTCTCTGTGTTATATACATTTCTGACTTATACAAGAATTGCATTCATTTGTGAATTATGCTCTCACTTCTTGCATTCATAACAATGTGACGATGTAACATGTATTTCGGTAGTTGCAATGTGTAAAGGTAAATTCTCTCTTAACAGCAATGTCTTTAAAGTAACTGTATGGATCGTGACAATAGTCACATGTTTAGCAGATATCCCGAGGACAGAACATCAACTTATTATGGGACTTGGTTTTCATAAGAAAAATGGTTAATTTATTGAAAGAGCTAGATATCAAAGCACTCGGCTTTATACACAAACTTGTTAAACTGTTGAAATAACAAAACATAACATTCATACAGGCGGCAATATTTTTGCAATAAGTCTGTTACAAAACGTCAAGAATATTTAGATTGGAATACTGCTGTCATGGTTATATTTCTTGCAGATAAGGAGTGCTTTCAGTTGACTTTCCAATAAATGAATGCTTAATCGGAAGTGGATATCTTAAGATATAATTAGCAATGTATAGTCAAGCTTGATGACGCTTCTTCCAAGCTTGTCAACATTCAACCAACGGATAGCTTTTTATGATTGCTGAAATTAAGCAAGATCTGAACACCTTAACGTTCATAAATTTACACAAGATTTACTTTAGAATATAGACTAAAGATTTGCTTTGTCTTATGAATAGTTACTTTGGTCAGATTTATATTAATTTTTGTGTAGTCCCACTTCCGATTTTCATTACAAAGTATTTTTTCGTTCTTGTCCAGTTTTCCAAGCGCAGTTGAATAAAAAGATGGCTTATAAGAAATTATCCATGTTTTTCGGTTTGGACTTGCGCAAATGTTTTCCTAAAGTCGTTTAGTAAAACGGTACCCTAGACCACTGTCCTCCACAATATGTATACTCATATTTATGTTAATTTACAGGTACTTCAAGGTCATACAGCCAGTGTCCTTCAAGTCCAGTTTATACGACACAGGGGTCAGCTGATCAGTCTGGCCCTGAATAGAGTCCTTCGAATATGGGACGTCCATCTACAGGCCTGCATCTACCAGCTGGCTGGAAAGTTTCCCAGAAACCCAGACGGTATGTGATGTTGGTCATACGCCTGTTACTTTTTAGAGCTTAGATTACAATTGGCTCCAGTGTTAAATCCTGTATTTTAAAGACTCCACTGAATTATGGACATTGGTTTTCTCGGTTTAGCTATATGCTTAATTATCAAGTCGGTTTATTAATCTTTTAAATCTAGAAATAAAGAGGACACATCAATCGTCATTTTTTTCAACGTATTAAAGTCTACTAGTACGGTCCTATAAACATTGCACAAGCTGTCAAATACCCTACGCCTGTTAGTTTTGAGATCTTATATTCCCATTGAATCCAGTGTTAAATCATGTATTTTTAAGACTCTGCAGAATTAAGGAAAGTGTTTTCTCACCTTTCTCATCTATACACTGAAACATCAAGTTGGACCATTAAGCTTTTAAACATAGAAATAAAATGTAGACCCCAACCGTCTTTTTCTTCCTACACTGCAAATAGTATCAGTGCCGTCCGAAAAACAGTACAAAAGCTGTCAAATGGTCATTCTCCTGTTACTTTTGAGATATTATATTCCCATTGACTCCAGTGTTAAATCATGTAATTTTAAGACTCTGCTGAATTAAGGATAGTGTTTTCTTAACTTACCTTTATGCTTAAACATCAAGTTGGTCCATTAAACTTTTAGATATAGAAATAAAATGGAATGACCAATCGTCTTATTGATAATAGGGGGATTCACAGTTGTGACAGCCGTATTTTGTGTTACAGTTTGCTCGACGACAATTGTGTATCGACTGTCAAAACGGTTTTCAGACGAAACTTTTATCGTTTTTTAAACCAAATGCGATGGAAGAGGTCGATTTTGTGGAGACGTCGAGTAAATTCAATAAAACGGACTTGTGTGTGTCTTTAAAGCGAAAACGTAAGACCATAAGTGGTGTGTTTCAGGTCTTTTAAAAAACGGTGCCCTTTTGACCCGGACCCTTTCTTTGATGCCAAAATAAGATCATTTAGAAGACTCAGATGTTTTAAACCAGTTGGCCACAAAAATCCAAAATCACAAAGTTTGAACAAATGCCATTTTGGATTTAGGCTATATACACATGTCTAATAAAACAGACATTGAGCCAGGAGTACTTACTTAACTTTTATTAATCTATGTTTAGCAAAACTTATAACCTGATAATAAGAGAATCGTTAAGGGGTGTAATGGCCTGATTAAAGTGTTTAATGAATTCATTAATCAACAATTCCAACTACTTTCATGTTCAGCTAGTTGCGCCCTTTTCTTTGACGAAGGGAAGGATAGAAGTGGGTTGGAGCGCAATCGCCTATTCGTTTCGTTCAATGAGCGCCTGATGATGATACAGATGAAGCCGGAAAACAAAGACAAAGTCCTGTCACATGACAACCCTGTCGTAACGGCGGTGTATAACTCTGCGTACAATCAGGTAAAAGTAGAATTACAGGTATTCTTATTTGTGGATAAAGACAAATATCTGTCAGATGTTTGGGTATGCATTTACATGTAGTCATCTATATTTATGCGTATAATTAGGTAAAAAGTAGTACCATTTTACGACATTTTCAATTGCGTATAAAGACAAATATCTGTCAGGTGTTTTGGTATGCATATATATGTAGTCATCTTTATTTCTGCGTATAATTAGTTAAAAAGTAGTATCATTTCACGACATTTTTAATTGCGAATGAATACAAATATCTGACAGGATTTTACATTATGCATAAATATATAGGCATGTATATCTATGTGTTTATAAGGTAAAGATAGAACAATTTAGAGACACTTTAATTTGCGGATAAAGAGAAATATGTGGCATGTGATTACGTGTGCATGTAGTTATATATACATCAGCAGGAAATCGGGTAAAAGTAGTATCATCTAGCGACAGTCTCATTTGCGGACAAAACCAAAACATGTCATGTGACTATATGGGAATAACACCGTGTATGACTTAATGAATAGCAGGGTAGAAGTGATTTTTGTTGTATTTGTAATTATTCAACACAGTACAATCTTCCGTTTTGCTGTTATTATCTGGTCATAAGAATACTTAACTTAAAACCCGATCATAATCTGAATTGGCAGTGACTTCCAACGCCGACACAGTCAAAAACATTAGATACGATTACATATGTTTGAGGTCGTGTTAAGCTTTGCATACATTTTTGTTCATTCATAACGAATTGAACTCTCTGTGCGCGACAAGAAATATGTCGAGTAAGAGTGAAAACACTTCTATAAATAGTCTACGAACCCAATGATGTGATAATGTCGATGATGTAAGATTCAACGTCCTAATCAAACAACCCTGTCAAAGATCCGGCACTTTAAATGGCATCAAGCGAACCCGTCATGACCATCTTCTAATTGTCTGAAAATATCAGGCTCTTAGTGCTTTATATGAACCGTATTCCAGGTCGTGAGTATATGCCAAGGTGGTACCATGATGATGTGGCTGATAGAGACAGGTCAAAAGGTCAAACAGTTTACTGGTTGCCATGGCAAATCGGAGATCACGTGTCTAACCCAGGATCCGAGTCAGACCCGGATATTCACCGGCAGTACTGATGGCACCGTCAAGGTAATTGTCGATCTTTTTTTTTATTTTGAACAATTCAACGATTTCATCACTGTGTCATAAGGATCGTCCTAGTATTCATTCACCAATCATGAAGGTACATTATTGGTTTTAAAAATGTGGAAAGCAATGTGTCGGGAAAGTCAGTAATTTAAGCTTGAACACAAAACCAAAGACTCTACACTGCAAAACAACATTGATTAAGTGATGGTGTAGCTAATTAAAGTTTTAACTTTCAGAGCAAACTTCATTGGTGAATAACATGATAATGTTATCATGTAACAGGTGTTTGACC
This sequence comes from Cerastoderma edule, assembly GCA_947846245.1. Classification (NCBI taxonomy): domain Eukaryota; kingdom Metazoa; phylum Mollusca; class Bivalvia; order Cardiida; family Cardiidae; genus Cerastoderma; species Cerastoderma edule. Next base: position 16,450,513 of record OX401421.1, read on the forward strand.
ATATCGTATAATGGAACAGGTGCGTGACCTTGTGTTATAATGTAACAGGTGTGTGACCGTATCTTATAATGGAACAGGTGCGTGACCGTATCTTATAATGTAACAGGTGTGTGACCGTATCTTATAATGTAACAGATGCGTGACCTTGTCTAATAATATAATAGGTATGAGACCATACCTTATAATGTAACAGGTTCACAACCATTAAAATTGGGTCCATTACATGACATTATGTAAGCCGTCATATTTCTTCTTGCAATATTACTTTCGTTGTACTTCCGTATGAAAATATCAAATGTCATATCAAAGCAGTCCTTATGAAGTCTAACTTGATTTAGAAAACTAAAACTTAATAAAAACTTGGAACTTGTTGTTTGGGAAAAGGATAAGCCTACACTTAAGGTGTAATTCTTAGTTCACGGAAATAACCGAGTAGTTACGATTGTTGTCTTCTGTTATTATCAATGTTGTTGTTATCGCTGCAGATCTGGGATTATAACGGGATTTGCTTTCACACACTGAACTGTGCCGGAAACCAGCCGGCGGAAGTGGGTCAAGTCGTCATCCTGAAGAGAAGCGTCATCGTCCTGGGTTGGACAAAGTAAGTCACGTGATTATCCGCTATCATAGCAATCAAAGTGATGTTGGTATTCGTTACCTTTTTTTTAATTTTATTTTATTTCAAAGTTTAGTTTTTTTCTGATTTTTCTTTCTTTGTTACTATTGTTGTTGTTCAGGTTCAATATCCATAATGCGACATTTTGAAACACATTCTTTCGTCGGAATACTTTGGTCGTTGTCGGCATACACTGGTCTGTGTCGGAATTATTCTGTTTCATACGAATTGTTAAGGCTCAGAACGATGTAGACCGAGAAAAACCGGAGTAATACGACGAAAGGATACATTTCGTAATGGAGTATTTAGTGTGTTCTACCTTAAAGAGGTCTGCATACACGTCATATGTAAACTGCTCATGTTTTTCGATCAAACTACTCGAAGAAAGTTATCAGTTCTGAAATGAAACTGACTTACTAAAAATATCACCTTTCTTGTTCAATTAATTTAAAAAGCTTAAAGCTTCTCAATCAATACGTTCTCCTGATAATGTTCGCTATTCAGAAATTCCACAATTCTTGGATATGTGTTTCCTTTTCTATGCTGCATTCGCAGTATTTCAGTTTTTTAACACTTTCCCAAACAACAAATTTTCGACTGTCCCATATTGAAAGAGTTTGCAGACGACATTTCAAAAGGTGATGAAATTGAAAATAATCTTCTGATAGGGCAGAAACCTCTTAGCAAGCAATTTCTCCTTTCTCCACAATGTTTCCAGAGTCGTCCGCAACAAAGTGGCTAAATGTCGTTATTGTTTGGGAAAGGGTTAAACAATGCCCCAGTTTCATGACCGATATAAGACTATCATTAGCTGCATATGAGGCTCTGTAAGCTTACAAGACTACAGTAATCCCAATAGGAAGAATTCCTCTAGTGACGATAGGATATGTTTCATAATGGTGGATTTAGTGTGTTTTACCATAAAACCTCTGCATACACGTCATATGTAAACTTGGGGAAAGGGTTAAACAATGCCCCAGTTTCATGACCGATATAAGACTATCATTAGCTGCATATGAGGATCTGTAAGCTTACAAGACTACAGTAATCCCAATAGGAAGCCATGAGAATTCCTCTAGTGAACATCTTATCCCTGCAAAAGTGTGTGTGTAGTTAATATAGGGTTAAAAGCCATGTTAAAACTATACGTATTTCAGTTATTTTACGGTTGTCTTAGATTTACCAGTTTTAGACAGGGCATATGCAGGGTCTTGCCTCTAACACTCCAACAAAAAAACACTCGAGTGCCACTGGTGAGAATGTAGACTGAGTCGAACATCTTAACTACTTGGACCCCATGCAGCATTACCATTATGCACATCAAAACGGATAGGTGGTTGGTCAAATAAATCGACCATCTCTTTATCCTGACCATTTTCTACGGTGTCCCAAGGCGGACAAATATATTGAGTACTTTACTTTATGATTAAATAGGTCGATAACTGTGTTCCATAACGAGGACATTGAGCGCAACACCAAAGTGGAACCATCCGCATGGAAAGGGGTTGAAGGACATGCTGAAGATATACTGTTTGGTTCGTTCCAGCCACCATACACTCTGGCCACAGGTAAGGCACTTCGTTGTTTCTAACTTAAAACCATAGTTTGTAAGATTTTGGAGTCGTCTATTCGGAAGGAATCTAATAAATACCAATGAAAAAGATTTCATTCTTCTTCATTTTCGAATAAGTTACTAAAACCACATATGTAGTTATCCTCGTACCGCTGCATGTGGTGAAAAGACGACGAAATATGTTGTTTTCTTTTAAATCATTTGTGATGAGCAGATTAAAACAGCCAGTACTTGTATTTCCTGATTGTCATATACTAGTTTTATTTCTTCAAGCAGTCTATAGGTTTGTAATCTACATGACTTGAACTGTTGCTTGTAAAAGAGTATAAAGACCAGATAAGCACCTTTGGAATTTGGTTCACTATTGGTGTTTTACGTTATAACGTTTACCCGCCATTTCATCCACCATTTCATCCTTACAGCCTCCTATGACGGCGAGATCATCGTTTGGAACACAAACTCAGAGGCGCCATCACGTCACATGACCCAGAGGATGAACAGGAAAATGACGTTATCAAGTCATGTGACTAAAGAGAGCCAGGTTAGTCGTTTTAAAGCAGATGGTAATTAAAGGAATTTCGATGTTTTAGGTCACTAGAATCACTACATTAGGTAATTTAGAGGATTTTTTTTAGGTCTCTAGTGTTTGAATAAGTTAGATTGGTCTCCCTTGCAAGTGTTGTTATCATCAATTTGATTGGCTTACTGCTATATTAGTCATAAATACAGTCAATATATTATTTCCTAACAAGCGCTGATGACCTTTTCTACATGTATATATGTCAGTCTAACTTTAACCAGGTTGGCATGTTATGTTTTATGCACAATGCTTTATGGGCCAGAGGCCTGAACATACTTACATAAACGATTGATTGGTTGACATATTTTCTGAATATAACACTGGTATGTAACTCATGAAATATGTACTGTTACGCTTAATGATGAGCCCAGGACATTAGCAGGAAACAAATAAACAAATAAATAATGTTATGTTACTGTTGTCGGATATTTCTAGGTTGATCAGACGCTTTCCAACTCGAAGCTGCTATTTCTAGATGCCAGGAAGGGTAACTCTAGTGAAGGTGGTGCCAATTTGGTGTCATGTGGAGGTAGCGGCCTCGTTAGGTTTTGGAACAGTAACATCGGTTCTTTAATGGCGGAATTTACCGCACACAGTGAGTAAACGATGCACGAAAACACAGTTCCGCCGCCATCTTGGCATTCTTTGGTTTTTCGAGTAAAAAAATAGTCACATGACCAATGAATGATTCGCTTTAAGTAATATTTCCAAACAGATAAAATATACTAAGTGCTGCCAGTGCTTAAACTTGAAATCCTCTTGACACAGGACATCAAAATACCCTGAAATCTCGGCACCGAAAGGTGTCCGAACGCTGAATGTTTGAGACACCGGTCATTTTGGTAACGTGTAGTACGTCGGAATCGGTTTTTCTACTCAAAAGCCTCGTTTCAAAATGACCTTCACCTTAAAATGTAATTATTTCTAGCAAACCGTGTTTCGGTGTATTGAGAGTCGTTGTTGTACACTCCAAAATGGCTACAGTCATATGATACATAATAACTCATCAACAGTGTAGCTTTTGTATGATATTTACGTTAATTGTAAGGTGAAACAAGGTCAATCGTACTATCAAGAAATTTTAATCCATCATATAGTTTGTATTGATGTAACCACATTGTATTTTTTCTGAATACCACTAAAAGACGTTCATGCAACATACTGGGGCTTGTATAACTATATGAATAATCTAGTTTTCTTTCAAATATTCATTGTAAATCATTTCTTCTATTACAACATTTCGAACCATTACTTTTAATTACCATCGTTTGCATTAAGAGCCAACATTCTGGTACGTCTTTTTCGGTAATTACTTAGGCAAATTAAAGTTTTCATATCAATATCACATATTGAAAATGTACAATGTTATATTTAATTCCGAAGTGTATTCACATTTGCATAACTGTAATATTTACGTATCCTAGCCGGAAGCATCACCATGGTTACGGACATGCGTAATGAGTACTTGGTAACCGGGGACGTTGAAGGTCAGGTCAATGTCTGGGAGATTGCGGACTACGTCACTGAACCTGTTGAAAAGTTGATTACTTCAGCCCCACGTGAGTATTGCATCTCGTTCAACTTCGTATACGGTCATACACCTGTTACTTTTGAGATCTTGAATTCCCATTGACTCCAATGTTAAATCAGGCAGTTTCAAGACTCTGCTGAGTGAAGAATAGTATTTCTACGCTTAGCTATATACAAAAAACATCAAGTTTGGCCATTAAACTCTCAGAAACTGCAATAAAATGGATACCTCAATCGTCTCATTTTTTTCTACGGAGCAAAATGTATTAGTATCGTCCGAAAATCAGTGCACTAACTGTTAAATCTAGCTGTAGATCTAGCCGAGGTACCGGCATTTGTGTTCATACATCCCAAACAAATAGTCCTGCAATAAGCAATCAAAACAAACTTTGGGAGCATTGCAGGAAAAAAAATATATACAGGAAACACATCAGTGTTCTATAAGCTCATCTCTTACTAGCGAAACTATGCACCAGAAGTCGAAACTCATAATTTCTACGACCCGGAAGTACACCGTAAGAGGTGCGAGACCGTATTACCCCGTTATGATCTTGATAACACATACAACCCCACTGAAACACTTTCATTTGCTAGGACAGGATAAATCTATGATCAATATTTAATTAACACACATGGTTCATTGACACAATGAATGCTCTCTATTTATTGAGCATTTGAATTGTCGCAATAGTAAGGATAAGTTAAGCTTCGTGTATGTTTCAATACAATTTTACATTGTGCTTTATATTACCCGTGCTTTCAATTAAAAGCAAGTTATAGGCCCAAGGTGATTGGGTGTTGTAAATATTTTTTTCTTTGTAAATGTCATTTGCATCTACATATCACAATGTTACCATAATAAAAAGTATGTATTTACCTATATATGAACGCTTTGTAAAATTCTTTGAAGCAGAATTAACTGGCTAAATATCATATTTCCATATCCATTTTCAGCACTTAAGACGAAATTCCAGCCCCATTCGGATATGATCAACACAATAGACTTATGCGAAAAGGGTGACCGCATTTTCATTATTACCGCTTCCGGGGACTGTAGCATTGCATTATGGGATATTGATGGAAACAAAGTCGGGGTCTTTGGACAGGTGTGGTTCCTCTTATTAGCATGTTCATGAGTCTGTTTGTTAATATATAGATACTAAATTGTATATATGATAGTTTATTTTTATATCGATCATGAATTAGTACAGTCGTAACTACTCGGGAATGTCCGTTACACTGAGATATACACATCGTATTTGTGAGTAGTATTCTAAATTTCGGGTTAATCGTCCCCGGCTTATAACTCATTTTCATGAAGCATTCACGTTGAATAGTTCAATGTATATGGTAGTGTTGGGCATCACTTAAAACCATTATCTTTGGTCGGTATACGTCATAGTGAAATTATAAGTTGTGATACTTTGTTGTTTGTTTTATCAAATAAGTTTAATGTTTGGATATTATATTTGACATTTTCGTACAAAGAAAACAGTCTTGCATGAAGCAATATGGCGGCCTCTATGTTATGTCAGAGGTGTGTTCATTGAATAATTCCGGTGAGTTCAGATTGGAATTGGTAGGAATTGGTAGGAATGGCACTGGTAAGTTTTGACCAATCAATCTGTCCATATTTCTCAGTAAAGCATTATTATACGTCCAAATGTGTACGAGACAGAGATGGATATGGACTGGTTCCCTGTTAGGTTTAGAGTAAATATATTTTGTTATCATTGTTGGATGATATATATTAAGGATTATTTTTCTTCTACTTCATTTTTTGTTCATCAAACTCTTTTATTGTAAGTACAGGGAATTCTTATCTCCTAACAACTTGAAAAATATATTTGATTTCTAGAAAAGCAGGTCCCGATTCGACATATTCATTTGAGTCATCCATCTTTTTCTTACCAGTTGCAATCAAAGCATATAAAAATGTTTCTGGTAATTTATTCTGGGTACCATAGAGAATTTGTATTCCAACTCGCTGCATACTTTACCATATATAATGTAATTTCTATGTATCAAAAGCGAATGAACAATGTTTAATTGACATAATCAAATTTAAAAATCATCACACATAATGGAGAGGCTTAGAACAAAGGCCTGGCGACATCAAATCGGTGCAAGTATTGGTTTAATATCCAGTAATCAATCACCTAGAGTGAATTCAATAAGTTTCAAGCTTCAGTCACATGTAAACAAATAAGTTAATAAGTCAGTAAGAACAAGGGTTTGACAAGATATTTGATATTTCTCTATACAACAGGATGAACCCTGGATCTTGGAGTCGTATAAAAGGGATCAACGGAATCAAAATGTGGAGGTAATTTGGAAACAACGGTGAAGCATTTCTGTCCCCATGTTATTGTTCACCAACATTGACCGGCTGTTGCCCTCTTGGAAAGAATGATTATGACGGGGTATATTTAATACTCGACAGTCTTCCGAACATAGTCGAGACCATTCGACACGATTGATATGTTTTTTAAATTGCAAAAATATCCAAACGAAATAAAGTTATATTGATGGGCTGTTGTTCACTACTTTATCGATTTTCATAATTTTCAACAGATTGAATCGAGGTATGGGCAATGCAACATACATTGTAACCGTTTAACACCAAACTAATACTTACACAACCAGCTATAGAACAGCGTCCATGCTCTCGTAGTAACAGAGTACACCTTATAAACCACGTTGTGGAATATTACAGGCGGCTCCGAGGATATTTTTAGATACTCAGAAAAGTGTGTAATTCATGCTAATCAGGCAGGTTAACAGACGGTGAATGTTGGTGAACAATACCAAAGCAGTTGTGTAATAGAGCAGTCGAAGTTATAAATTGACTTACTGCACAATCTAGCAATGGAACTTCAACAATAAAGAATCTTTATCATGTTCTTTGAAACGCTCATGCACATTAAGCTTTGTTTAGACAAGACTCAACAGACGACCTGAATTCTATGTTCAATTTTGTTATGGTCAACTAATGTTTGTTAATTGTTGATTGCATATAAACTATGCCTATATATGAATCGTTCTTCCGTCGTTTTTGACCAGTGGACACTTCATGCGATTGCAAAACGACCTATTTACACCACGTGATGGTGGTCGCCACCAATGTTCGCTATCTTGGTTTAACCCTTTCCCAAACAACAAGTTTTCGACTGTCCCAAATTGAAAGAGTTTGCCGACGACATTTCAAAATGTCATGCAATTGGGAAATAATCTTCGTGTAGGGTAGAAAACATTGTGGGAAAAGGAGAAATTGCTCGTCACGAGCAATCTCTCGTTTTGCCTCAATGTTGTCTTAAATAGTCTGCAACAAAGTGGTCAAATGTCGTTATTGTTTGGGAAAGGGTTAAGCTCGGAAAGGGAGATCATCAGTATCAGCTAAAAATGTGTGTTTTGCGTCAATGGCGACACATGGCGTTAATGAAGTGTTTGATTTACATTGATGGAAGGACACTAACCATGGGCATAGATATAGCAGCAATGTTACTCATTAGATTCGGAAAATGAACATCTAAGTATCGAACAAGATTGATTAATTATAAACCATATATTCAACTTTCGAGCTGATACGGAGACATTTTACCCAGCATGTACATGTACGATGACCAATAAAGCTATGATTTCTCTAAAAGCATAACGTAATTCAATTTTATTACTTGTATAGCGTTACAAAGTATTTGTGGTAAAATATAAAATGATATCATTATTTCAGAATGGTGTGACTTTTGACGATTCGTCAGACAAAACGTTCGTTACACTTGACGATTCTGAAGAGGGGGTTGAAGCGGTGAGTTATCGCTTGTTTGATCGATTGGTTGTTTAATGTTTGTTTGGTCGGAATTTGGTAGATGAAGTTCGAAATAACATTAATGATTAATGTGTATATTTCTATATGTCATATTTGAAACAATTGAATTGAGAACAGTGGCTTGTTTTGCCTATAGCATGATGCATCAGGTATTATCGAAGTCTCAATATATTACTTTTAATTCTCTGTGTTAGCCTGAGCTCATTTGACATGAGCAAAAAGTGATGTTTTTGTCAGTTGAATAGAATATGCTACATCAGGTGTAATGAAAGGTTTTCAATTTGGAACTACGTGGTTCTTCATGTGGTTAGAGTACGGAACTTGTAGTCACATGGCTCCTCTCCGCCTGGGTTCAAATCCCGCTGACGTCATATTGATCTAATGAAAGGAAGTCTTCTGGTTGATTTACGGAATGCCGATGGTTCTACCTGACTTGACCAGCCCTTATGGTCATTTCGGTCGTTTTCCATCAGTATGTGTCGGACATCGTAACATGACTGAAATAAGCGTGACGCTATTGAAAACACAATATAGATATGAATATAAAAAGAGACCATTATATGATGTGCATAGGTAAATAACTGAGATGTTGTTTTTCAGACAAGCGGACTGGATGGAGATGTTGCCGACGACTCCTCGTGGATACCGGATCCTCGAGCTATAGAGAATCCCGGATCCTACAGGTTCGATGCCTGGGACACCACGGTTCTAGGTAGGTAATATTAGACACGACGTCCGAATTGCAATATGGCATTGAATGTTAAATGTATTACGTTTCTATAAATGTGAATAGCATTTCACCTTCATTCTAATGATTGCATAGCGAATAGATGGTTGATGTCGTGAACAGGAAATGTTATAGGATAAGGCGTAGGAATATTTTACGATGAGCCGAAGGCTTTTGGTATGAATGCGGTTAAATGCTTTTGTAAAGAAAATGTTTCGACTCCATGCATTACAGTCTTAAAACAAGGGGGAGGGGGAGAAATGAAATAAACGATCAGTATATTTCATATATTTTCAGCAAGATTTGTATATTTTCATATTTTACTTCACCGACTACTTTGAACATCCAGGCATCTATTGAAATATCATTCCCAATGTATCAGTAACGCATGGTAAAAAAAAGCGCTGGCCGTTTTATTGTTTATGTTTTCTTTGTTGTCTAGCACCACGTAATCATATATTGACCAATCAACAAATAAGGCGAAAATTTCTTTCTTTTTTTTTCTTCTTTATTTTACTGTTATAACAAAGAATGAAACCATCATTACCAAATGATAACTTGCTTGTGACCTATAGGTTAGCCCATTACCAAACAATAACGACATTTGACCTGTTTGTTGCAGATGAGCTGGGAAAATAAGCTCTTAGCGTCCGTTCCAATCCGTTCACTAAATGTTTGTAATATATATAATGGTGATTATTTTTTTAAACAAAATAGTTTTAACTAATCAACAATTAAAGTTTCTCCACTAAATTTTACATGTTCTGGTTCCAGGAAAAGAGTACCAGGAAGCCCGGCGTACAAAGAGAGAGAGAAAACAGCCGGGTATTATACAGGGACTGGCCTACCTTGACCGACGAAGGGGCAACAGAACTGCAATAGGGCTATATTCGGTACGTCATTCCTCACACAGGTATCGTCTCACACCTGTTGCAAAGTACTTTCTGGTCACAATACCCAAAAGCAGTCCCATTTAGAAATGTTGACTGTTTGTGTACTGGTTTCCGGACGGTACAAGTACACATTGCTTCGTAGAAAAGAATGACACGATTGAGATTCCAACTACATGTATTCTATTACAGTTTTTGAGAGTTAAATGGACCAACTAGATGTGTCACCATACAACTGAGGCAAGAAACACTATTCTTAAAGGCACATAAAAGGAGACAAGTACAAATACATTACTGAAAAAATATATGGAATTCTTTTATTATGTTCATATAAGCCATGCAAATCAATTTACGAATGCATTGAGACCCTATTAAGAAGACTCCTTTAACATAAGTTATTTTGTGCTTGAAATGCAGTTGTCTCCAATTCAATCATGTTTATCAAGAACCTGTTTGTTTACATATTCAAAATAATGAACTTTGATTGGTTGGTTCAAAAATTTGTGTATCAACTGTCAAGGTCAGGGGTTAAGAATCACACAATCTGAATTATTAAACTGGCTAATCTGGGTTATTTCTCGTTGGCTTTCACATTAAAGTTGTGCTGTTTTGGGTTTTTTAGGTGATTACTATTTCAGTCTGACCCAAATAATGTGGTTTGATAAAGCATTTATCTCAAAATCAACAGCTGTACTAGGACGTATCTGGACGGTGCACTTGTTTTTGTATATCTGTATACATGTACGTGTATGCAATATCAAAGCAGTAATAACCATTATTTCGTTTTTTATCAACAGACAACTTTTCCAGTTTCTTACAGAGTTGGTCCATCAGTAACTTAAATAGTTGTTGATGTTCGGCAGAACGAGTAAAGTAATTCCAGACACGTGATGGAGACATTGTAATGTTTATCGAATAGATGTAGAAATTAGAATGAAAATAAGTTTGACAAATTATTCTGAAGAAAAATATACTTTCTAACACATTATTTGATTGGTCTTCGTGCATATGCAATCATGATTACGATTGGTTATTGAAAGAGTAATTGTTTAATTTCACGACAAACAAGTTACGTGATTGGTTGACACTGACAATTGTCAATTAGCGTGATTGACTTGTTTTGGATAATAAGGAGCAAGTGCAGATCATTAAGGTGTTAGATTTAGCGGCTTAAAATCGACTATTTTCACACTTAGGAATTAATCGTTTTGCAAACTGTCAAAAGATGTGGTAATTTGTCACAGGTGTTTTACTGTGTGACATACGTTGTAGAAACATCGTAACTGCATCTGGGAGCTAGGCACGTTCTTCGATATTTGGGATCGGTTTAGAGGAAGAAAATGAAAATAAAACAACATTATTTTTGAATAAAATTTATGGTAAACATACAGTAATATGGGTTCATTAAAATCGAATATTCGAATACTATTTTGCTATTCGAATATTCGACCCGCTATTCGAATATTCGAATATTCGAATTTTCGTTCCCATCCCTAATTCATACATCTCAAACAAATAGCCATGAAATAGGCGATCAAAACAGACTTTGAGAACAGTGCGGGACTTTGGCCGTATACAGCAAAACAATGTTCTACCAGGACATCTAGCGGAAGTCGAAACTCAAAATTTCTAAATGGGACAATTTTTGGATTCTACTAACCGGAAGTACTTCGTAAGGGGTACAAGTCCATTAGCTTCGTTTCAAGAGGTTAGCACTAGATACAATTTAGCAACTACACCAGTTTGAGATAATAAGGAAATTATAAAGCACAATGGACTTGACATAAACGGAAGTTTTTCTATTAGTTTGAATAAGTAATACAGTTTAGTAGACATACAATTTAACCTTTTACCACACATCACGTTCAAACTTAAAGGCTAGTTTTGAAGATATAGACATAGATAGCAGTTTTGACGGTTGTCGATTTGCGATCGGATCTCGGCAAATGCTATAATCGCGGCCTTTCGGAACCTTTGAAATACCTATTTATTGTAGTGAGCAGTCTGGTTTTGTTTTTATTTTGAAATCGGGATTGTTTTTAGTGTTAGCAGTTTCGAGATGATGCATATATGTATGGCAGTACTGGCAGACACATATGTTTCAATATCGATGAAGGACTATACCAGAACTAACTACACATAAGACCGTTTCAACTGGCTAGAAGCACACGCGTTCCATAACTCATTTAGCACACTACCTCTGAATTAAAATACAAATCTTTCGGAATTTCTAAAAAGATTGAAACCTGGAATTTAGCAAACCTACTTTGCATGACTAAGCCGAAGTACTTGTGAAAAAATCCAGAAGCATGGATATATACATGTATTTTATTATTATGGCAAACGGATCGTCGTTTTATAACGGATATAGTGTTATAAAAACGACATAAACCAGGGTACCGTTTTACTAAACAACTTATGGTAAATACTTGCGTAAGTCATAACTGATAAACATGGGTAGTATCCTCAATGAAAGTACAATATTGTAATGTGACACATCTTTGGAAGCGTCTCGGAGAGACGATTCCGATGATGTGTTACTTTGCAGTACTACTTAGCCCAATTTTGATAAAAGATGTGTTGTTGTTTTAGACATACGCAAATCTTAAGCTTAAACTGTTTAGTAAAACGGTTTCCTGGGCCCATAATCAAACTCAATACAGTAATATCTCGTTAATACGAACACGTCCGTCCCCAACAAAAATTCTGGATAAACGAATAATCCGGACTTATGAAACAGGCCCTGGTCTTACACATATTTAGACATAGACGGTCTATATACACGTGTATACTTATAAACCTTTACCAAACGCCAAATTTTCGACCGTCCAAAATTGAAAGAGTTTGCAGACGACATTTTGAAATGTGGTGAATTCAAAATTAATCTTCGGATAGGGCGGAAAACATTTGGGTAAAGGAGAAATTGCTCGTCACGAGCATTTGTCCTTTACCCACAATGTTTTTAAGAGTCGACTGTAACAAAGTGGTCAAATGTCGTTATTGTTTGGTAATTGGTTAAGCAAATTACTGCACAATAATTCTTTTCCTTCACAATTTCGTTTGGATTGCGAGCCATCCACATAATCGGGTCTGGATAAACGAGGCTTCACTGTACTTATTTGCCATTCGAAACATCTCGGCCATTTCTTAAAATAACTCGGAGGTAAAGGGGAGCCATTTTGAAAGTAGGCCATTGACGAAGCGCATGTCCGTTTGCATATTATCTACTCGGAAATCCCGGACACAAGCGGAGATTGCCGAGAAGATACGATTGAGAAAATATGAAACAAAGATGTGTTGATATGATAATCTTTTATGAAAACATTAAAAGAAACATTCCATTGTGATATATAACCAATGTGTGTGTATTTACATAAATATATATAGTGCCTGTGTGCACGTTGTAATCATGTGCGTTATCCGCCGGAAAACAGTCGAATTACCCCTGGGTTTCTGATGTATTCATGAACTACGTACGAGGTATATCTACCGACATGTGCCGGAGATTTCCGAGTTGATACGATTGCTTATTTTCAGGCGTTAGAGATGCGATCCTTAACGGAAGTGGATATGCCAACCAAACCCGACCCCGACGACTACTTCTACGAGCGCGAACGCAAGGAACTCTCAACCAGGGTGTCCAAATTACCGGCCCTTGCCGACAGTAAGTATTATAGGACATATTGACATGTTGTATTTATTACGGGAATAAATGCCGTCTCACACAATGTTTAACCCTTTCCCAAACAATAACGACGTTTGACGACTTTGTTGCAGACGACTTAAGAAAACATTGTAAGAAAAGGAGAAATTGCTCTTGACGAGCAATTTGTCCTTTTCCCCACAATGTTTCCTGCCCTGTCAGAAGAATATTTTCCAATTTTATCACATTTTGAAATTCAGTCTGCAAACTCTTTCAATTTGGAGCATGTCGAAAATGTGTTGTTTGGGAAAGGGTTAAAGGTACAAGTAGGATATGAGTACAAATAGAATACTAAAGAATATATGGAGTTCTTTATAATGTTCATAAATGTCATGAAGATTTATCTAAAGATAATGCGAAACCCTATTTGATAGATGTCGTTAACGTTAGTTTTTTTGTGCTTGAAATATGGTCGTCTCCAATTCAATCATGTTTATCATCAATCTGCTAATTTACATATTCAAAATAACGAATTCTGATTGGTCAGTTCAAAAATTTGTGTATCATGTGACCCGATCAGAGGTGAAGAATCAGGCAATCTGAAATTTATCTTTGGCTTTCACGTTTAAGTGTGCTTATGTATTCTTTAGTAATAACTATTTTAGTATGACCAAAAGTTTTCCAAATACAATTGTTTGATTTAGCGTTAGTCTCGTTTCAGTAGCCTTTAAGTTATATTACCATAGTATCAAGTTAAACACATCAACATAAATATGCTTTAAACGATGGATTCTCCTAAAGTAGTTCTACAACAGCTAGCCATTAATAAAAACAACGTTTATAAGATAGAGCGGCTGTTGTTGTTTTTGTGATTGTTGTCGTTGAAAAATGTTTGCTTATGTCAAAACTGATAAACATGGATAGTTTCTTCAATGAAAGTACAATATTGCAATGTGACACGTCATTGGAAGCGTCTCGGAGAGACGACTCAAATGATGTGTTAATTTGCAATATTGCTAAGCCCACTATTAAAATAAGAGGAAATTCTGTTTTGCACTTACGCAAATCTTCAGCATAAAATGTATAGTAAAACGGTAACCTTGGTACAATACAATATTCGTAAAATATCCAGTACCGTACAAATTTCGTACAATATCCAGTACCGTACAATATTCTTTCCAAGCCGCCGACAAGTTCAAGTTTCCCACATGAGCATTATTGAACAGCGGTGAGAGACTTGTTACACAACATGCCGCATGAACTTAGCTAACCAGATGGTTCTGTCTATGGTGATGAATTTATTGATTTTTTTCAGCCTTGAAAACGGCGTTCGATGAGCGGTCCCTGTTACCGGGATATATCAGGGAGTACGAGCGGAGAATTAAACAGTTGCATCAACAGATGACGGAACCAGTATGACGTTTTGAGTGTCGTTTTATTCATGCTATTTATATTATTCATATTATTTGTTTAATTCGTTTTAATTTTATTCGTTTTGTTCATTTTATTCGTTTTGTTCATTTTATTCGTTTTGTTAATTCTATTCGTTTTATTTGTTTAGTTCGTTTTATTTGCTTTATTCATTTAATTCGTTTTATTCATTTCATTCATTTTCTTTCTCGTTACATTTTCATTATTGTTTCTTTTGTTTTATTTTCATCCTAACCTATTTGTATTTGTATCTGTATATTTCTCTCGTTTCACACAAACTGGCAACAAAGCTTTACTGTCAGTTTCCTTTTTTCAACAAGCATTCTTGTTCATCGACATCTGATTGTACAATATCAAAATTCATGTTCTGGTTATGTATAAAAGGAGCAGAATCAAGAGTGATTAATCTAAGTTGTAAGAACCTGTTTCACAATAGATATAAAATGAATAAATTTAAACTAACCTAAGCTTCACAAGTCCTTCACCTTAACCTCCGGGCAATGTAGGATCTATGGTAGAGGCCCCTATGAGTCACTTCCATGGATTTGATCTACATGTATCTGTTTCAGCCGAAGCCGGGAACCCAACGGTCCAAACCCAAGACCAGCCTACAGAACATCGGCATGCAGCTTGGTGCCCAGCTCCAGATGGCGCTACAGAACCCCAAGCAGGCCCGACCCCCGGGACAACAGCAGGCCCGGAGACCCAAAACAACCGGAAGTGTCTCAAGCCGGGGATCAAGCACATAACCCACGTTTACTGCAATGCTACCAGTGGTCCGGTTATAGATATAGAGACAAGTACAAGGCAATGCTTCCAGTGGTCCGGGTCTTGACATTGTTATGTTAACAATAACATTATCGGGCTGAATTCAGGAACACTTGGTCTCGTACCTGTTACGGAGTACTTCTGGGTCGTAGTACCCAAGACCCATTTAGAATTTTTGATTTTCGACTTCCGGTGCATAGCTTTGCTAGTAAGAGATGAGCTGGTAGAATACTGGTGAGTTTCCTGTATAACTGATAGTCCTGGAATACTCTCAAAGTTTGTTTTGATTGCCTATTGCAGGACTTTTTGTTCGGGATGTATGATCACAATTGCCAGTATCTTGGCTAGATTTGACAGGTTGTACACTAATTTTCGGACGGTACTATTACACTTTGCTCTGTACGAAGAAAATGAGACGATTGAGGTGTCCATTTTATTACAGTTTCTGAGAGTTTAATGGCCCAACTTGATATTTCTGTATATAACTAAGCGTAGAAAACACTATTCTTCACTCGACAGAGTCTTGAAAATGACTGGTTTAACATTGGAGTCAATGGGAATTCAAGATCTCAAAAGTAACAGGTGTATGACCACTTGTCTATTTAAGACAAGTGTGTGCTGCAATGTTTCTTGAATTCAACCAGATGTTGTAGTGTTACATACCTGCTGTGCGATAGGCCGTCATATTCAACGTAAATTTAACAGATTTGCCTGTGATTTGCCTCAAAAAGTAATATATCTACAGGGTTTATACCCCGTACTTATACATGCATAATAAATTACCAACAATTCCTGAAAATGACCCCTTTAGGTCATTATTTTCCCTTTACAATTCGAGATACAGTCCCCTTAATAAGCATAAATCAAAGGTTGTCTGGTTCCTGTCGTACTATAAAAAATAAGAACCGATATAATGTTAAGGGGCAGGTAATCCAGACTAGAATCAAGTGGTCAAGGGGAAAACCCCGTATTTAGTCGTATTTTGAACCTATTACTATGAAACGTATTTGTTGGTCATTATCGTGGGTTTTTTCAGAACAGCAAAAATCTTTTCAATGATGAACATGTAAAAAAGATGATTCCGAAAACATACCTCTGTCGTGTCATCACAAAATGTCATAAATGCATCGCATCACCAAATATTCTTGACATTCAACAAAGAATGGATAGTCCAGGTAACACCCTTAACCCATTGCCAAACAATAACGAAAGTTGACCACCTTGCTGCAGACGACTCTGGAAAACATTGTGGGAAAAGGCGAAATTGCTCTTGACGAGTAAGTTCGCCTTTTCCCACAATGTTTTCTACTCTATCAGAGGATTATCATTCAATTTCATCGCATTTGGAATTGTTGTCTGCAAACTCTTCCAATTTGGGACAGCTGAAAATTTAACGTTTGGGAAAGAGTTTATTGAATCATAGATGTTTAAAGCTGCGCTCATGCATAGTATTCATTACAAAAACAATATATACAATTTGAACCCAACTTAGTTTTTATAACCGGATTTATGCAAAGTCCTTACCACTCGGAAGTAGGTAGAACATCAATGGTACAGTCTACTTGAGTATTTCCGTGACATGAGAAATACAACTCGTACATAAGTGTAGGGTCACAAAGTTTGTTATGTGTCCCGTCTTATATCACGTTCTTTTGGTGAGCTTCCATGTTGGGTAGTTCAATGTATATTGAAGTGTTTAACATCATTCTAAACCATTACTTTTGTACGGTAATTCATATAAAATAGTGAAATTATGAGCTGTGAGGCTTGTCAGTTTCTTTAATTAAACTAAATTACTATCTAGGTGTTGTGCATTTTCATTTGCAAACGAAGATACTACGAGAGTATTCGTGCAAGAAGCAAAATGGCGGTTCCCTTCTTATGTCAGAAGTATTTTTAATTGGATTAACCCAATGAATTCCGATTGGCTGAATATGAGTTTGGCGTTAACCTTTATAATGCTGGAATAGACTTAAAGCTTATGCAAACAGGTAAAATCCCGGCCAGCCGCCAGTAAATTGACGGCTGTTCTGTGATCTAACTTGTTTACTACTTTGATTATCTTTCCTCATCACTATTAAGCAGATGTTTAAGGTTTTTGAAATCAGACGACACAAAGATCTTTTTGTAGAAATTTACCATGCATTTTAAGGGTTAAGTGGTCCCATTTTCCCAGCGCGGAAAGCAGAGAATAATATGAACTAAGGCATTGCCTCTAGACCGCTCTCTCAACTCAATGGCATGGGTTTTGTGAAAAACACTTGCATACTGAATAAACGGTTCAATATCAATTAAGAGTACAACTTTGTGGAAATATAAGAATTGGCTTACTTTGGGGAGCAAATACTCATTTTGTCACAAAGCTGTCATCTTTGTCACATTTAGGTAGGTCTCAGTAAAAGGATAAGTATTCTTGCAGACTCTTAGTGAGCTTGTTTGATGGTAGATGTTCTATATGGGTATAAGTTTACTTGCTTGGGCTGTGTTTGAGGGCCTTTCATCAATAATGAGACATTCATCATGTAAGGACAAACTGCTCATGCAATGTCAGAACTACCAAACTACAATATTTGAATCACAAGTCTGTCTCTGCATGAAATCATAGAATTTTCTTCATAAAATCATGTGTTGTAGGTACTGCTTTAAATCATCATGAGAACAAACAACACGTCATTTGGTGATGAAGAAGGATCATTTTGGTTAATAGTATCAGACAATTTCAAACAACATACTCATCTGCTTGTACATTCTTAGGGACTAACTAAATCATATAGAAAGCCAATCAGGTCTTTGCTTGAATTTTTCATTACTGTTCAATTGAGATAAGGAAATACCACATAAATTGCTTTGCAGATCTCCAAAAGATCATTCAAAAACAACAAATAGCTTTGTTGTAGCCAATTGGTTTTTTGTTGAACTTTAAAATAAAAGTAAAAGATTCTATAAATTTTGATTAATATTTTATTTACCTTTTTTTACACATAAAACACTGCTTTTTATGTGTTTATATATCAAAGAACTTAAAAAACAAAATATGCAATAAATGATATGCAATAAACTATTAATAAAATGTAGTTAAAAGACATAAGTGAAAATCAGCAGACAGTATTTGTTCATGTATTCAAATTCTTTGCTCTAACACATTGATAGATAATTTTATCTAATGAAATCACTGCTTGATCTTGAGACATTATTTTCATTCTTGATGCCATCAGTTCCCTTGTCTTCATAGTTTAAAAAAAACTGAAAGTTGGAAGAATATGGCAGAAATATGTATGATCACCTTTAGATTTTCCAAAAAAAATAATCAACAAATATTCTATGACATACATCCTTAAGACTTTTATCCAATTTTTTCCAAAATATTGTTTCAAATTTAAAGCAATAGCAGATA
The DNA here is from genome assembly GCA_947846245.1 of Cerastoderma edule. Classification (NCBI taxonomy): domain Eukaryota; kingdom Metazoa; phylum Mollusca; class Bivalvia; order Cardiida; family Cardiidae; genus Cerastoderma; species Cerastoderma edule. The sequence goes on from OX401421.1 coordinate 16,469,491, forward strand.
TAATTAAAATTTTCTTTAACCAATGAAAAGAAGCATTGTGACAAGGCAAATGTGCTCTCTCAGCCAATTTCCCTTTGCCATAATTGGTTAAAAAATTATGTTGAAAGTTAAGGGGTTTACCATGGAAACTGAAGGAAAAGTAATAACTTTACATTGATGTATGCATACAATTTAAATTCAACTCTGATCTTTGTTTCATTGAAAAATATCATACACAAGCACTTGTAAGAAAAGAAATTCAAGTAATGTCTCAAGTTTCTGTCTTCCACTGGTCTGCTGTAGGCTAACTAAGCTGTCTAAATAGAGCATGGGCATGCTTTTTGTCTCATTAATCTGAATTTTTGAAGGCTTCTTGAAAAAGAGAAAAGAAAATGAGTACCATAAGACATATGTGACATTGTTATCATAATAGAATATTCCATAGTCCATCAGAGTTTTTCTATATTATTGTCATTTGATGTTATCAGTACCAAATAACACTAAACACTATCCTTGAAATAGTCTTTTGAGGAGAAAACTAAGTTTTAAAACAGTTCATGAGTCAAACACATCTATAGATTTAATGGTATTCGGGCGTCCATGTAAATCTTCATCTGTTTTTTATTGTACCGAGTCCGTGTGATCCTCCAGCATATTTTGATGTTGTTATCTCTTCCTTACTCTACCAGTAAGTCATCTGTTTTGGCTGTTGAAAGAGAAAAATAAAAAGTATCAATCTTTTGGCAGTACTTATGGTGGCATAGAGGTGACATGTATGCGATTTTATGTTTGTTTTTTCTGAGTTAGTAAGTCTAAATAAGGAGATAATTAAGTCATTATTTCAACTTACTAACTCAAAAGAACGAGATAACTAAGTCGTTATTTCGAGTTAGTAAGTCGAAATAACGAGATAGTTAAGTCGTAATTTTGACTTACTCACTCAAAATAATGACATAATTAAGTCGTTATTTTGAGTTAGTAAGTCGAAATAACGAGATAGTAAAGTCATTATTCAGACTTACGAACTTCAAAATAGCGAGATAATTAAGTAGTTATTTCGACTCACTAACTCGAAATAACGAGATAGTTAATTCGATATAACAAGTTTGTTGACCAATCAGATGATTCGTTGTATTCAGCAAATTCATGTGAAATGACGTACAGTGTGACGCAATGTTAACCACATTATTGAATGGATCTGATTGGTCAACTAACTTGTAATAATGAGTTAACTATCTCATTATTGCGAGTTAGTAAGTCGAAATAGCGACTTAATTATCTCGTTATTTCAAGTTGGTAAGTCGAAATAATGACTTAACTATCTCGTTATTTCGTGTTAGTAAGTCGAAATAAAAACTTAATTATCTCATTATTTTGAGTAAGTAAGTAGAAATAATGACTTAATTATCTCCTTATTTCAACTTAGTTAGTCAAAAAAATGACTTTATTATCTGGTTATTTCGAGTTAGTAAGTCGAAATAATGACTTAACTTTCTCGTTATTTTCGAGTTAATAAGTTGAAATAACAACTAAATTTTCTCGTTATTTCGACTTACCAAATCAGAAAAAAAATTGCATACCTGTCACCTCTATGCCACCGTAAATTCTGGCTACATTTTAACTGACTGATTATTCTTAATTGGTAACATTTTGGAAATAATTCTATCCCTATGATAGTCGATTGAAGCAGTTATCTGACAGGAAGACAAAGAACTGATTGTTGATAAAAATCTATATTTCAACCTGTTTTGACTTATTTTGGTTTCATTCTCATGAAGGTTTTCGAAAAAAGAAAGAAGAAAAGAAAAAGTCAATTACACATTTTGAGCAACAACAAATTCATCAACATTTATTGCTTTCAAAAGTTATCTTCTATGGTTATGGGGCTTATGTTTGTAAAGTTCAAAGGGGCATGAGAAAGACTATGTACTTACTTGTATTATAAAACAGAGTCAATGTTTATGCAGGTCTGCATCATCTTTTCTTTTGAATCTTGTTTGAAATTGTCATATTCCCAACCATCATGCAATCTGTGAAATAAAGAAGAATCAACTTAAGGATCAAACCTTTGGGCCAAAATTATCAATTGCAAGAATAATTCAATGTTTGGAAATAATAGTATCACTTGAATCAAGTAAACTAAAATACTGTCAAACGAATAAGGTGACATATATAACCAAATACTTTACAGGGTATTTCATTTTTTGAAAAGGAAATTCACGCTGTCATTGTTATTTAAACTATCGGCCCATAACGCTTTTAAATTGTCAAAAAGGTACCTTGTACTCAATTTAAAAGCTCCAACAATAACAAATTATCCATGTCAGCAACTGGCGAGTTGACATCGTTGCTTTATTGGTCAGCATAATAGTGTATTCCATATACAACACGATGTGTACCTAATGCTTTCCTTACACACCGCGAAAATGACATAGACCGTCTACATAAACATTAGATTATGCCAAACTGCAGGGTGTAATCACCGAATCGGTAGAAGGATCGTGGAGTGTTGTGGGCAACACACGGCAACACACACTTTTTAGCCTAGTACTGAAGGGAACATGTACTGTAATACTAAAAAATGAATGCTGTAGTTCTACTGAAAAGGGAGAAGTTTTTTTTCAGATGGATGTTTGTTTAGAGGAAGCATCTTCGGCGAGGCGTGACGAGGGCTCGCCTTCTCGATTTTTCTACGACGAATTTTGGTGAAAGTGGTCTATTTAGCTATACTGTTTTATACCGCTCTCTCAGAGCGCGAAGCGCTCGGAGAGCGGATAACGGTAACATACGTACGAGTAGTAAGTTATGTTAACACCGGTTATACCATTAGCAAAAAAAAACAGGTGGCTTCCGGTTTACCTAAAGGAGAAAACTCGGGTTTGCTTCGGGTGTTTCCGGCTTTACGGAATGGACTGGTTCTATCTAAATTTATTTTCAAGCATTACCTTTATCTACCAATATATCTACCAATAGTGAACCATTCCTTGTAAAGAGAAAACTCGGGTTTGCTTCGGGTGTTTCCGGCTTTATGGAATGGACTGGTTTTACATAAATTCATTGCCGCTCATTGAGTTTATTTCCCCCGATCATGAATGAACCATAAACCATTCTATCGAAAAACAAAACACGAACAACAGGATCGGCGCCACCGCTTCAAACTTTAAATTGGACACAGTGTCCAACTCCTTGAAAGGACAACGTATCGTCGGTTGTAGGTAAGAGAACTTTTTGTACTCTTTCATTTCGTTATAAAACAGTATAGCTAAATAGACCACTTTCACCAAAATTCGTCGTAGGAAAATCGAGAAGGCGAGCCCTCGTCACGCCTCGCCGAAGATGCTTCCTCTAAACAAACATCCATCTGAAAAAAAACTTCTCCCTTTTCAGTAGAACTACAGCATTCATTTTTTAGTATTACAGTACATGTTCCCTTCAGTACTAGGCTAGAAAATGTGTGTTGCCCACAACACTCCACGGTGAAATAAGTGTTCACCTTCTATCGATTCGGTGATTACACCCTGCAGTTTGGCATAATCTAATGTTTATGTAGACGGTCTATGCCATTTTCGCGGTGTGTAAGGAAAGCATTAGGTACACATCGTGTTGTATATGGAATACACTATTATGCTGACCAATAAAGCAACGATGTCAACTCGCGAGTTGCTGACATGGATTATTTGTTATTGTTGGAGCTTTTAAATTGAGTACAAGGTACCTTTTTGACAATTTAATAGCGTTATGGGCCGATAGTTTAAATAACAATGGCAGCGTGAATTCCCTTTTCAAAAATGAAATACCCTGTAAAGTATTTGGTTATATATGTCACCTTATTCGTTTGACAGTATTTTAGTTTACTTGATTCAAGTGATACTATTATTTCCAAACATTGAATTATTCTTGCACTTGATAATTTTGGCCCAAAGGTTTGATCCTTAAGTTGATTCTTCTTTATTTCACAGATTGCATGATGGTTGGGAATATGACAATTTCAAACAAGATTCAAAAGAAAAGATGATGCAGGCCTGCATAAACATTGACTCTGTTTTATAATACAAGTAAGTACATAGTCTTTCTCATGCCCCTTTGAACTTTACAAACATAAGCCTCATAACCATAGAAGATAAATTTTGAAAGCAATAAATGTTGATGAATTTGTTGTTGCTCAAAATGTGTAATTGACTTTTTCTTTTCTTCTTTCTTTTTTCGAAAACCTTCATGAGAATGAAACCAAAATAAGTCAAAACAGGTTGAAATATAGATTTTTATCAACAATCAGTTCTTTTTCTTCCTGTCAGATAACTGCTTCAATCGACTACCATAGGGATAGAATTATTTCCAAAATGTGTTACCAATTAAGAATAATCAGTCAGTTAAAATGTAGCCAGAATTTACGGTGGCATAGAGGTGACAGGTATGCAATTTTTTTTTCCGATTTGGTAAGTCGAAATAACGAGAAAATTAAGTCGTTATTTCAACTTATTAACTCGAAAATAACGAGATAGTTAAGTCATTATTTCGACTTACTAACTCGAAATAACCATATAATAAAGTCATTTTTTTGACTAACTAAGTTGAAATAAGGAGATAATTAAGTCATTATTTCGACTTGCTTACTCAAAATAATGAGATAATTAAGTTTTTATTTCGACTTACTAACATGAAATAACGAGATAGTTAAGTCATTATTTCGACTTACAAACTTGAAATAACGAGATAATTAAGTCGTTATTTCGACTTACTAACTCGCAATAATGAGATAGTTAACTCATTATTACAAGTTAGTTGACCAATCAGATCCATTCAATAATGTGGTTAACATTGCGTCACACTGTACGTCATTTCACATGAATTTGCTGAATACAACGAATCATCTGATTGGTCAACAAACTTGTTATATCGAATTAACTATCTCGTTATTTCGAGTTAGTGAGTCGAAATAACTACTTAATTATCTCGCTATTTTGAAGTTTGTAAGTCTGAATAATGACTTTACTATCTCGTTATTTTGACTTACTAACTCAAAATAACGACTTAATTATGTCATTATTTCGAGTGAGTAAGTCAAAATTACGACTTAACTATCTCGTTATTTCGACTTACTTGAAATAACGACTTAGTTATCTCATTCTTTGAGTTAGTAAGTTGAAATAATGACTTAATTATCTCGTTATTTAGACTTACTAACTCAGAAAAAACAAAAATAAAATCGCATACATGTCACCTCTATGCCACCATAAGTATTGCCAAAAGATTGATACTTTTTATTTTTCTCTTTCAACAGCCAAAACGGATGACTTACTGGTAGAGTAAGGAAGAGATAACAACATCAAAATATGCTGGAGGATCACACAGACTCGGTACAATAAAAAACAGATGAAGATTTACATGGACGCCCGAATACCATTAAATCTATAGATATGTTTGACTCATGAACTGTTTTAAAACTTAGTTTTCTCCTCAAAAGACTATTTCAAGGATAGTGTTTAGTGTTATTTGGTACTGATAACATCAAATGACAATAATATAGAAAAAAACTCTGATGGACTATGGAATATTCTATTATGATAACAATGTCACATATGTCTTATGACACTCATTTTCTTTTCTCTTTTTCAAGAAGCCTTCAAAAATTCAGATTAATGAGACAAAAAGCATGCCCATGCTCTATTTAGACAGCTTAGTAAGCCTACAGCAGACCAGTGGAAGACAGAAACTTTTGACATTACTTGAATTTCTTTTCTTACAAGTGCTTGTGTATGATATTTTTCAATGAAACAAAGATCAGAGTTGAATTTAAATTGTATGCATACATCAATGTAAAGTTATTACTTTTCCTTCAGTTTCCATGGTAAACCCCTTAACTTTCAACATAATTCTTTAACCAATTATGGCAAAGGGAAATTGGCTCAGAGAGCACATTTGCCTTGTCACAATGCTTCTTTTCATTGTTAAAAGAAAATTTTAATTATATTTGCTATTGCTTTAAATTTGAAACAATATTTTGGAAAAATTGGATAAAAGTCTTAAGGATGTATGTCATAGAATATTTGTTGATTATTTTTTTTGGAAAATCTAAAGGTGATCATACATATTTCTGCCATATTCTTCCAACTTTCAGGAGTTCTTTTTTAAACTATGAAGACAAGGGAACTGATGGCATCAAGAATGAAAATAATGTCCCAAGATCAAGCAGTGATTTCATTAGATAAAATTATCTATCAATGTGTTAGAGCAAAGAATTTGAATACATGAACAAATACTGTCTGCTGATTTTCACTTATGTCTTTTAACTACATTTTATTAATAGTTTATTGCATATCATTTATTGCATATTTTGTTTTTTAAGTTCTTTGATATATAAACACATAAAAAGCAGTGTTTTATGTGTAAAAAAAGGTAAATAAAATATTAATCAAAATTTATAGAATCTTTTACTTTTATTTTAAAGTTCAACAAAAAAACAATTGGCTACAACAAAGCTATTTGTTGTTTTTGAATGATCTTTTGGAGATCTGCAAAGCAATTTATGTGGTATTTCCTTATCTCGATTGAACAGTAATGAAAAATTCAAGCAAAGACCTGATTGGCTTTCTATATGATTTAGTTAGTCCCTAAGAATGTACAAGCAGATGAGTATGTTGTTTGAAATTGTCTGATACTATTAACCAAAATGATCCTTCTTCATCACCAAATGACGTGTTGTTTGTTCTCATGATGATTTAAAGCAGTACCTACAACACATGATTTTGTGAAGAAAATTCTATGATTTCATGCAGAGACAGACTTGTGATTCAAATATTGTAGTTTGGTAGTTCTGACATTGCATGAGCAGTTTGTCCTTACATGATGAATGTCTCATTATTGATGAAAGGCCCTCAAACACAGCCCAATCAAGTAAACTTATACCCATATAGAACATTCTACCATCAAACAAGCTCACTAAGAGTCTGCAAGAATACTTATCCTTTTACTGAGACCTACCTAAATGTGACAAAGATGACAGCTTTGTGACAAAATGAGTATTTGCTCCCCAAAGTAAGCCAATTCTTATATTTCCACAAAGTTGTACTCTGAATTGATATTGAGCCGTTTATTCAGTATGCAAGTGTTTTTCACAAAACCCATGCCATTGAGTTGAGAGAGCGGTCTAGAGGCAATGCCTTAGTTCATATTAACGAAATGAAAGAGTACAAAAAGTTCTCTTACCTTCAACCGACGATACGTTGTCCTTTCAAGGAGTTGGACACTGTGTCTAATTTAAAGTTTGAAGCGGTGGCGCCGATCCTGTTGTTCGTGTTTTGTTTTTCGATAGAATGGTTTATGGTTCATTCATGATTGGGGGAAATAAACTCAATGAGCGGCAATGAATTTATGTAAAACCAGTCCATTCCATAAAGCCGGAAACACCCGAAGCAAACCCGAGTTTTCTCTTTACAAGGAATGGTTCACTATTGGTAGATATATTGGTAGATAAAGGTAATGCTTGAAAATAAATTTAGATAGAACCAGTCCATTCCGTAAAGCCGGAAACACCCGAAGCAAACCCGAGTTTTCTCCATTAGGTAAACCGGAAGCCACCTGTTTTTTTGCTAATGGTATAACCGGTGTTAACATAACTTGTTACTCGTACGTATGTTACCGTTATCAGCTCTCCGAGCGCTTCGCGCTCTGAGAGAGCGGTATTACCTGCCGTTGTTAGACAGTCTCAATCTCTACCATAGCATGTAGTTCCAGCCAAGCTCGGTACGAACGATAACTCTGTCAGGGAGAGGGATTTAAGTATATGTGGTGAAGCTCAAAACCTTTCTTTGTTTTAGCCCTTTACCAAACGCATAATTTTCGACTGTCCGAAATTGAAACAGTTTGCAGACAATATTTCACAATGTGATGAAATTGATAAATACTCTTCTGATAGAGCCGAAAACATTGTAGGAAAAGGAGAAATTACTTGTTAAGAGGATTTTTCCTTTTCCCACAATGTCTTCCGGAGTCGTCCGCAACAAACTGGTCTAATGTCGTTATTGTTTGGTAATGGGCGATTCAAAAATAGATAAACATTAAAAGAAACGGCAAAAGTTCCCATGTCTCCGTTAATACACTCGTACTATCCATGCTCAGGTCTTGAGCACTGTAGAAACTGGGGCATGATCATTTTGATTCTATTTTGTATCAGCTTATTCCTTTTACCATCCTCTTATTTCACTGACCGAAATATAGAGGAAGAGCGTCGGTATCTTGCACCGAGGGTCCTGGGTTCGAACTCCCTTTGGACGAGGTGAAAATTGCCGAGACTAACCCACAAACCAGCGAGAGCACAGTTGTATTATCAAGAAGCAGTCATCGAATGTGACTCGATAGGCTTAAAATAAGCTTCCTTCCCAATCTAAGTACAATAAATCAAAACAAACAAACAAACAAAAAAAAAGAGGTCAGTTGCATTTAACCTCCAGCTTCATTAATCCTCTGGAGTAGGGAAATGACCAACAAAGTAAATGTTTTAACTCATGGTTTACACCCGTGAACTATTGGTGTCAGACTAGAGAGCATCCTCAAGTATCTTGATGGCCAATAATCAGCATAAAATGCTGCATTTAATGTTTTCAAGATTATCTTCTTAGCATAAAACGACATCCGGAAGTAACTTAGCAGTGGTGTCGTACCACAATCGTAACTACTCGGGTATTTCCGTGAGCTGTGCAACAATCTGAACACATCGGGTTTATCCAATAGAAAACACCTCTGAAATAATAGGGATGACGCCATATTGTTTCCCGCGAGAATGACGTCACTTTCTTTCGTTTCTAAAAATAGATCTTGAATGTAAAATCCAAAAAGTCGTTAAATTTGATTGAGGAAAGAAGTATACATGTCACAACAACAAGTTCGCCATTTGGTATGAGTTACTGATCAAAAGTGATTAAAAAGGATGTCCAACACTTCCATACACATTGAACTACTTAACATGCACCCTTAGAAAATGTGTTCATCGGCGGATGCCGATTTACCCGAAAAATGGTAACCCTACACTTATATCCGAGGTGTATTTCACAGCTCACGGAAATACCCGAGTAGTTCCGATTGGCTGTGCAATACACTGATTTGTTCAGACTGGTGGTACCATTCTCTTACGCAGTAATCTCCCTTTTCATTTGATAAGAAGTAATTACTGACTTGGAGTTAAGCAAAGGGAAGTAATGATGTGCGGAGTTTGGCGTCGTACCTGGTGTGTGATCGGTCAGGAACTATTTCCGGAAGTCGTTGTACAGTAAAAAGTAGTCCGTGAAAATTTACCATGTTATTTTTGCGATGATTATATGCTTATGAGAAACATGACGGATAAGTTTGACTGTTTTCGGTCTTTTTGAGTGTTAGTGAAGATTTCAAACTTTCGGTTGATTGTTTCTTCCAGAACTACTTGTCGCAAAAGGTGATCAAGAGATAGTCAAGGTTCACCTCGCTGACCCCATTATTTCTGGATGGGATTCTAGAGGGTGCTTTTCATAATAGGCTAATGGAGAAAAGGGTAGCTGTTCACAACCTCTCCTACCACCCCCTCCCCGTATGTTTCTGCGGGGAAATATTTGACTGTGTGTGGAGTATGGCTTAGTGAAACAACAAGGATAATATCTGGAATTTGTTGTGGATGATACTGTGGAGAGGCAAAAATGGCTGTTTATGTAAAGGTAAAAGAGGAGCCCAAAGTAACTGGTATGACACCAACTTGAAGACGTATGGCTACATGTACGAAAGAAACGCAATTATGTACACATTGTACAGGAAAATGAAAAGAAAAGTCCAAAGTTGCAATAAAAATGATATTACATTCATTTGCTGAAATTCGAATATTACGCTTATCAATCGCCAGTCAAAGTAAAATATGTGAGGTTAAATTCAACTTTTTTACACCGCATCTCCGGTCAAACCCCGTGCCACGATTTGGCCTCTGAAATTTCAAATTTTTCGTGGAGGGAATGCCCCTGGAACCCCATTACTTGGGGACTTGCCTGGATCTAACCTGTTTGCATAAGCACGAAGTCGGTTCCAGCACTAAAAAGGTTAAACCGGCAAACACCCATTCCCCTCTTTTGCTTTGTTTGTGACTTGGTCTAAAATGAAAGCATCAACATACGACAATTCCAATTAACAGTGAAAGGTGATTTTTTCATCATGATGCTAGTTAACAACATTGTGACAAAGGGATCAATTTGGCGAGAGAGTGTACAAATAAATGAATGCCCCATTTTTTCTTTACAAAGAATATGTTAAAGATAACTAGACTTCTAATAGATATTTGCACTTACACAGGTGTTAAATATTTACCTTGCATATGTGTGTTGGGTAACCTTATACTGAATAAAAAATCATTTCGGTTAAATATATTTTTTGCAGGGATTCATTACCTTTTTACGTCTCCATAGTCCAAAATCGGAACTATTCGGGCATTTCCGTACCGTAAACAATATACCTCTTACATAGGTATAGGGCAATCTGAACACATCGGGTTTATCCAATGAAAACACCTCAGGAAAAATAGGAATGACACCATATTGTTTCCCGCGAGAATGGCGTCACTTTTCTTTCGTTTTTAAAAATAGATCTTAAATGTGAAATCTAAAAATGCATTAAATTTGATTGAGGCAACAACTATACATGTCACAACAACAATTTCGCCATTTGGTATGAGTTACTAATAAAAAAAATGATTTAAAAGGATGTCCAACACTTCCATACACATTGAACTACTTAACATGCACACTTAGAAAATGTGTAAGACGCCGGAGGCCGATTTACCCGAAAAATCATAACCCTACACTTATATCCGAGGTGTATTTCACAGCTCACGGAAATGCCCGAGTAGTTCCGATTGACGTATAGGGATGCCCGTACTCGGATATTCATCCGAGCTGTAACCAGAGACAAAGATAACATTAACTACATGTAGTATGTCTCTGTTGTAACTGTGTTACAGTAGAATGAAATATCTAGATCATTTGGACTAGCACGGGCCAGAATCCAACGGTATCCAACGGTAAATCCATCGGAAGCACACGAAAGCACATGTTTTCGGCATCTTTAACCCATTACAAAACAATAATGACATTTGACCAGTTTGTTTCAGACTACTCTGACAAAACATTGTGGGAAAAGGAGAAATTGCTCTAAACGAGCAATTTCTAATTTCCCCAAAATGTTTTCTGTCATCTTAGGGGGTTATTTTTCAATTCCATCACATTTTGAAATGTCGTCTGCAAACTCTTTCAATCTGGGACAGTCGGAGATTTCGCATTTGGTAAAGGGTTGAAATGAAGTTAATTGAAAATGGCCTTCTCATTACTTAGTGGTGAGGAACGTTTTAGCTATCTATTCAACATGTCCTACTCGCACAACACGTTCTGTGAGATAGTCCCTTTAAAGAACTGAAGGGTGATATCTAAAACGTGTTTCATGCTTTTGACTGTGAAATATAAAGATACGGAAAATTGTCAATTCTTTGGAGATGAAGGGTATTTCAAAAGTCACCTTTTAAACATTTGTTAATCACAGAGCAAAATCTCCGAGACAGTCCCTTAACCTGTTAACGTAGTGCGTACGAGACCACATGCCCCCTGTCCCCTGCCCCCTGCCCCCTGCCCCCCTGAACCCTTTCATCTGCCCCCGTCCCTACCCCCTGCCCCCTGAACCCTTCCACCTGCCCCCTTCCCCCTACCCCATGCCCCCTGAACCCTTCCACCTGTCCCTTGCCGCTACCCTTGTCCCCTGAACCGGTTCGCATGCCCCCTGCCCCCCTACCCCTGACCCCTGAACCCTTCCACATTGCCCTTGCCCCGTACCCCCTGCCCCTGTCCCCCATCCCTGCCCATTTCACATGCCCCCTGCCTCTTAACGATCAATTTCTCCTTTTCCCACAATGTTTTCTGCCCAATTGGAAGAATGTATTTCAATTTCATAACATTTTGAAATGACGTCTGCGAACTCTTTCAATTCGGGAGAGTCGAAAATTTGGCGTTTTTTAAAGGGTTAACGATAAGGTGTCGAAGGACAAGGCATTGGTAAGAATATAGAACTTGAAATCACATGGCCCCTCTCTGCGTGGGTTCAAATCTTGTAGAGGGATATGGATTTTCATGAGAGGTAGTGTCCCAAATGCCGATGGCTCTACCTGACTTAATCAGCCCTAATGGGCAGCTGAATATGGGGTCTTTCTCTATCATTAAGAGTCGGACATCGCAACATAACTGAAATAATGCTGACGTGGCATAAAACCCCATATAAATGAATAAGGGACAATGCAAGTTATTCTGGCCTCTAGTTTTAAAGTAGCCTAATATTTGCGATGTTCAACAACGTAACCATAGTGATAAGACACCAGTTTCTTCATTTTTCCATTGTGCTCCAATCAATTTGGACCAGCAATATAAAATCTCATGAAGGAATTTGTTAGAAAGGTAAGCCTTGGTCATCGAAAATCAAAAATGAATGCACATCCAGTAATCACTCAGTCGACAAGACAGGTGATGAAAAATGGATCACCCGGGCGCTTGACATATTTGTTGATGACGTCACAACTATGCACTGAGGGGCGTTAGAACGGCCATTTTGTATAAGTTTACAACGGAGATAACAAAACAGACGGACTAAATCCGATCAAAATCAGCAGCATCGGATTGTAAAGTCGATCCAAAGCGACACTGGAGGATCGACAGATACGTTTTCAATCATTTCGTCGAGTTATTTTCGTTAGATCAGAGCGGATTATCGCAAGTTTAGCTCCGTTTTGAGGTTGACGTTTTCCCGGAAGCGATAAGAAAATGGGTACTAAAGACGACGAATACGATTATTTGTTCAAAGGTAACATTTTGATTTTGTCATTCGCCCAGCGATTCTCTTCCAATGACAAGCATTGCCTTTGCAAGCAGTAGCTTGGTCATAACAAACTTAGTGCTATCGAAATCGTGAAATGTCAAATGTATACCACAATTTTAATTTGCTAATGAAGTGGGAGGGGTCAAATCTGATTTGTCAAAATTGAATATTCCTCATTATTTCTGCTTAATGTGATCGAATGTGTGGATTTCCTGCGTTTAAGTCTGTTTTTCTACCGAAGATAGGTTATTGCATCAAATCTAGTATCCTATAAAACCCCCTTTGGAACATTTCATGATATTTTGATTTGACATTTCTTCACCTGAAGCCTATCAAAACTGTTGATTTTTAACTTGAAGTGAAACAAACCAGACAGTGCCAAGTCTGTTATTTATCACCCTTAAACATTTCATTTGCAAGTTTCAATTGTTAATTCTTATTTTGCTGTTTTGCATATATCTAAAGTTAAATTCATTCATGACAACATTCAAAAGCTTAGTTCAAATAATGTTCAAGTTAATTCTTTCCATTTATCGCTCAATTTAACAAGACATCTCTTTCATTTGAGAAAAGAGAAAAGAGTAGTAATCATTCATCCAAACTATTATGAAACTACACTGTAAGACATTTTAAATATGAAGGAAACAACTTTATCTCTGATACATCTATAGTAAATTTATCAATGGCAGCAAAGGTATCAATTTAGGGATAGCTATCAATACTTTGAAAATTTGTTTTGAATGATTAAGCATTTCACTCCTCTCACAATACTGTTATTTTGGTCACAACTCTGTCTACCTTTAGGAGATGTTAATGTTCAAAACCAGGATAGATCTGAATCAATCATTATTTTCTTATCTGGGGTGACATATTACTATTTTTAGATTTGACATAACTTTTACAGCTGTACAGATCCATGTTGGCAATTTGTGAGTCATCATTAAAATATTGTCAACTTCAAAAGATTAAAGAATTATTTACCCACAATCAAATAATTGAAGAATAATTCTGTTGAAGGCTTTGAACTTTAATAATCACAGAAAGTCAACAATATTATTATATTATAATATATAGGTTGAAGAAAAATTGTGTTTTCTATAATTTAGGGAGGGGATCATGTCCAAAAACAAAACTTTAAATGATTTTTTGGAATGCAGGGTTTTTCCCTGACCCCAAACTAAAACTGAAATTAAACTATTTAACTTTATAATGACCCCTAAAGATAATTACTTTTCATTCACAATTCCCTATTAAAGGGCAGGGACAGGAAATCTCTAAATTCCAATCGGTCTCAGAAAGCGGCAGAAACCCCTTGAAGGCTCCCATTTGATGATTTCCAATATGGTAAATAAATTGTTTTCAAGAAAATTCATGTTGCGTAGGCGAGGGAAGCAATTTTTCGATAATATTATACTTTTCAAATTAAACATTTTTGATATCTTTTGCTGTCTAACAAGTATCTTAACACATCAACAGTAACGCATTAGACCAAAATTTGCTTAATTTTGTTGGTTTTCTAGGAAACATGTCACACATACTACTCAATCAAGTATGATTGTGATCAATTAAACAATTAAACCCCAAATTTATACATGCCTCAGACATTGTTTGACACAGGGATAACAAATAATGGATTCATTTGGTGATTCTGAAGGTATTGTAATGTTAGGTGTGTAGAATGTCAGGACTGATTTATTCATTAGATCTCAACTTGCAATCTGTCTAGTACAACTGAAATCGGTCCAAAACCGGCAAATATTTGAAAATGCTGATAACAAATACTGGTTTTGAAAACCGACTACGATTTTATTCTACTCTAATCTTTCTGAAATTGAAAGCTTTATCTTCATTTCTTCCCATTGGTTGTGTAGAATCAGACCATTTCTTGTCTTAGGTCGATGTATTTTTAGAAATTGCTCAATCATAAAAGAAAAAATAAAGTTGGTTTGAAACCTCTGACATCACTCAAAGTTATGAGTCATAATGTGGTATGTTTGTAAACATACACACATGTACTTTTCGAGTATAAATATGCACTGAAATTATATTTCTCATCATTCGTTCAATACTTTCAAACAAGTATTCATTGATAGTTCCAAAATTTGTTGAAACATTTTGTTGTTGTATCATGTCGTTAAGAAATGTACCACAGGAAAATGTGTATGTAAGAAAGTGTAGACACAGTGAGTTTATCAGTCACTATTGTGATGATGAGTATGCCTTCATTCATAAAGGTAGGATTTTTTGAATTTGGACTGTCCAAGGTCTAGGGAAGGGGGTTTGTAATAGGACTTTTGGGGTTGGAGAAATTTTGATTTAATTGTCAGTAGATGTCATATATCCTTTTCTGCACTCTTCTGTATAATGATAACAGTATAATATAGTGAATTTCAGTGAAAATCCTCTTGTTCGTAAAGGCTTTTGTACTTGTTTCATGTTCTTATCCAGATCTGAAAATTAATGATTAACCTGTTGTGGGGGTTAGAAAGATATAAAGACAGTGGGTAATGGAAAACTGAGTTTTAGATCTTAACATAACTGATAAGTGCTCCATTTGGATCTAAAATGAATTATAGCTTACGGGCATTTCATTTCGTACCTCGTACCTCATTTAGATCTGCTATTTGACAAGAAAAATAGTATCCATAGCAACATTGTAATTTGAGCCAACTGTTGTGTAACATAAATATGATAACAGCATGTCTCAAATTTGTATCATAATCCCCTTCCTCTCATTTACATTCATGTAGTTTTTGTTTCAGATACAGGGTTGTCATTAATTTTTCGAGTAAGAGGCCAACTTTGGATTTGAGGAGGCCAATGAAGCAATCACCAAACAAAAATTAGGTGTTGCTAATCTGACAACCTTATATTTTTCTGATATTTGAGCTGACCAAATAGTAATTTGAAGCAGTCAAATGGGCCGGTGGCCTGCTCTTAATGACAACCCTGCAGATGTCCAGTTAAGAGGTCTTTATTGACCTTATTCCATCTTCTCTCGACTGAATATATAGAATGGATATGCATCGAAAATTATCTAATTCCCAAATCCAAACTTATATATCCAGCTTTCTAGATGTATCAGGATTATTTATATCTGTGTCATTTTATGCCAAAATCACAGGTAAAGTCCAAATTGAAAAGAACATCAAGTAGCAAATATTGCAATCAAATTAATATATTTTCCTTATAAGATTGGGAAGAGATAATTTTGGCTTACAAATTAATGGATGAATAGGTTAACCCTTTAACAAATGCCAAATTGACTGTCCCAAATCCAAAGTTTGCAGACGACATTTCAAAATGTGATGAAATTGGAATCTAATCTTCTGATAGGATAGAAAACATTGTGGGAAAAGGAGAAATTGCTACTTACAAGCAATTTCTACTTTTCCAACAATTATCTCCAGAGTCGTCTGCAACAAACTGGTTAAATGTCATTATTGTTTGGGAAAGGGTGAAAGAAATGAAGAGAATATTATGCTGTTCTTGTTCCAATTCAAGCTGAAGACCTATATAAATCTAACTTTTTTCTCGTTACAGTTGTGTTGATAGGCGACAGTGGTGTAGGCAAGTCTAACCTGTTGTCACGATTCACCAGAAATGAGTTTAACCTGGAGAGTAAGAGTACTATAGGGGTCGAATTTGCCACAAGGTGAGTTCAGACTTCGTAGGCCCTAGTTCCGTGATTGAGCCTAATCGATATCCTCTGGTTGTATGGGAATGTCCTTTGGCCAGCTTTTAGGAAACTTTGTTGGCCCTTGACTGACTGAAATCCCTAAGATCTGATAGAAACCCTTTTTGGTTTGACAGATTTATACATAGAAAGTGTTCAGTTCGGTCCTTCTGTGGCTCTTAAAGTATCGAGAAGTATGTGATTTAACTCTGGAAAGTAACACTTTTTAAAAAATAATCTTACACTTAAGCAAGTGTTCTCAATTAGAACAGGCCAGGTCGCAGGTCAAATGACCTCTTCAAATTATGTTTTGGTCGGTTCAAATTTGCGCATTTCTTAAGAATCCAGATGTACCTCCCCTCTAAGTGGCCTGTTCAGATTTTCTATTGGCCTGTTCAACCAATTCTTATTGAGAACATTGCTTTAGATATTGGTCTCCCGACTTACTTACGGAATGCCGATGGTTTTACGTGGCTTGACCAGTCATTGTGGACTTTCACAATATATGCTTTTAACAACATCTTAATAAGACAAAGTATGATGAGAGTGAAGATTGCCAAAAGATAAAGTTATAAACACAGCTTCCCCTTTTCCATTGGTGAGCCATATAAGTTCAGTCGGTAGCATGTCTGACTTGAAGTACATGAGTTCAGGTTAGATACCTGACTCGGTCAATATTCTGTCCAATATTTGATGAAGTCAATGTGAGGTCATTTATATATCTCTCTTCACCACAGAACAATTTTGTTCATGTTTAAGCTGCTCGGAAAGAATATTGTGTTGAACTGCTGATGAAACATGCAAGGGGTTTGGATAGGTATGCCTAAAATCCTGTATAGAAACTGCATAAAACCCCTTTCCAGTTATTCGGTTATTCTATCAACCAATTACCAAACAATAAAGACATTTGACCAGTTTGTTGCAGACAAATTTGGAAAACATTGTGGGAAAAGGAGAAATTGCTCTTAACGAGCAATTTCTCCTTTTCCCACAATGTATTCTGTCCTATAAGATTTTAGTTTTCAATTTCATCACATTTTGAGTTGTCGTCTGCAAACTCTTTCAATTTTTGGACAGTCGAAAATTTGGCCTTTGGTAAAAGGTTACTGGCTTTCTGGATGACAACTGTTTCTGCCCCAGAAGGAGAAAGGGCAAAACAAGGTAGTTTTGAAATATGGGAACACAGGAATTTAGTTGAGAATCTGTTAAAAATGGCATTTTACTCAAAACAATAACTTTTTGGGTTTATTTTTCTTTAGCTTTTGTGAACGTGCTTGGTATCAGGTGAACATTAGACCTATCCTTCATTTATGAGTGTAACTTCCTTGCCAGTAGTGGTTAACCTGATCCCTCTGATAGGAATTGGGATGAGTCCGATTTGACAGCAACGCTGGACATGAGAACACAGCAAAAAATCAATGAGCTAAGCTATGATATATGGTTGAAACAATGCTGACATGCGGGTAAATGACGCAATATGAGCAAGTTATCCTTTTGTAACAACAGTTTTGATGACACCTACAGCAGAGGCTCCTAAGTAAGGTGTTATTTCTATAAATGTAGTGATAAGGAGTTTGTTAACCAGGAAGAAAATGCCGGATAAAGGAAGAAGATCCTGAAAATCCTGGTGACAAGATAACACCTGTGAATAGATTTATGAATGTTTTTTTTGTTTTTTGTGTGTGTGTGTGTGCTTTTTCTTTCCGGTTTTGACCAATTTACATTTTATTTTATGATTGTTTTGGGTAAAACAGCTATATAATATGTCATTCAACTTAAAACTGATCATTCAATTAAAATACATTGTAATGCATTAATAAGTCTCAACTTAGGCACATTTTCTTGATGCATCAGTATAAATCATTTGGTCTAGAATTGTTTCTTTTTGCAAAAGACTTGTAAGTCAACAGGCATAATAACCCCTTAAATAACTTAAGTACATATGACTTTTAAAGTCATTTAACTTATAAAGCCTGTGTGATTTTCCAAGGCAGAAAATACCCAAATCAATGTTTAATTTCTACCAGTGTCTAGAAATCAATTTAGTGAAAGGAGAAATTGCACTGTCAATGTAACACATGACTGTGTTGACAATATGTTAAAAAGACTTCATACAAGGAAAATATTCATCTCATTTTCCTCAAACTTGACATAAGAATTTAACATCTATTTAAAGCAACTTAAGCCATGAAGATCAACACAACTTATAGCCAAACAATAGATATTTAATGATGTTTTGTCCTTACAGGAGTATCCAAGTTGACGGAAAAACTATAAAAGCTCAGATCTGGGATACTGCAGGACAGGAGCGATATAGGGCAATAACCAGCGCGTAAGTAGCAAAGCTTTAGATTCTTTCAGAAAAGGTGTGCAAAATTGGCTCATTGCCCAAAAATCTTGACAATTGATTTTGTTCATTAAAAGTCCCCCATTTTTGTCGAAAGCACTGCACCACATTTTTTAATTTTTGTTCAGTGTATCTGGCCGGTTTTAAACTTGAAGCAGCAATGAATGAAGTTTTACATCACATCAACAGTTTTTCAGTTATACAGCATAGATTTGAGTCATTATGTCATGAGAGAAAGACCAGCCTTAGATAGTTCAAACTAGGCATCCAAAGCCATCATTCTACGAGTCAGGGGGAAGACACTGCCTCATCCAACTGGATGATAGTACATACTCAATGTCAAGTTTACCATGTCCTTTGACCTGGTAATGTAAGGGTTGTACTGAACTTGCAGAGCCTCCCCTGGAATTTTTTTCTTGTCGCAACCATTTTCGCAAATTGGATTTTTTTGGAGCCAAATTTGAGAAAGTGGAGCCAAAAGTTGAGCCAATTTAAAATTGGAGGCTTGACGGTAATTATTAGAAATGAGTAATAAGAAGCTTTTTGTTCATTATAATGTTTTAAATCTATGTACAGCAGCTCATTACTTTGTTTATCTTATCATAAACTACCATTTAATGGGGAAGTCTTTGGCTCTTCCCATGTGCTAATTAAATAGATTTACAAAAGAAATAATTTGTTGTCAATAAAGAGTTGATGTCAAACTGTATAACACCTGATAACAGACAAGCAAGAATGGTCCCCCATGCTTCATTATTTTGCGTTTAATATAAATGTATTCTAAAGATACCATAAGGGTTGTCTGAAAATAACTCTAAATTATACAAAAAAAACATGAAACACATAACTCATATGAATTGAGCTGAGCGGATTAATAAAAGAAAATGAAACAAGCTTTGGAATTGACAGAAACCAATGTTAAAATAAAAGGTCTATTTTTTTCTATTTTTTTTTCAATTGGCAATGAATTGCAAAATAAGTCAGTTTATAAAGAGAATGCATCTCTCCAACTTTGTAGTAAATGCTTCATTGTGATGAACGAGCAACATACCTTAAATAGGTACGTTATTCACCGTCTTTAATTTTCAAACACCCGACAGTGTTTGATAATTGACATCTAATTTTCACATTGTCTCTGATCATGCGTTCGCGTCAAACTGTTTTTTTTTACACACCAATTTCAGGGATAGGTGTCAGGGCAATTTCACACACGCGGCGCAAACATAACTGTTGCCGCACGAGTCATATGAAGTGATTAAACTTTAATCCGATAAGTGACAGTCATTTGTGTACGAACTCGGTTGCGTGCAAACTGCGAAAGATACGGGTCATTACCGGGCTGGTTCCTGTGTTTATACACTCAGAATGCCTCGATAACTCCAGTACGGGAACTGGCTATTACTCTGGGTCGCTTATGTCATGCATGATTGGTAAATACGGTTTGTCGCAAACACTTTCGCAAAACTGTTATTTTTGTCGCAAATTGACGACATTTTTCGCATTTTGCGACATTGGCGATCGGCAGCGGAGGCCCTGACTTGGAGTCACATGCCCTCCTCTCTATATTGGTTCAAACCGCAGAAATGGTTGATTTGAATCTTTTTTGGAGGTTATCCTCCAGCTGATTAACCCATTACCAAACAAAAACAATGTTTAACCACTTTGTCGCAGACGACTCTGAAAAACATTGTGGGAAAAGGAGAAATTGCTCGTAATGAGCAATTTCTCCTTTTCTCACAATGTTTCTGTCCCATCAGCAAATTATTTTCCAATTTCATCACATTTTGAAATGTTGTCTCCAAACACTTTTAATTTGGGACAGTCGAAAATTTGGCATTTGCCAAAGTGATAAATAAGTGCCAATTGTTTATCCTAGCTTGACCAGCTATTAGGGACAGTAACTTTTGGGGGCAGTCTCCCGACTGACTTACGGAATGCCGATGGTTCTATCTGCCTTGACCAGCCCTTATGGGCAGTTGAGTATGGGTTCTTCCATCATTAAGAGTCGGGCATCGCTACATTACTGAAATAATGTTGATGTGATGTAAAACCCATGTAAAATTTAAAAAGAAAAGTAACCCTTGGGGTTCTTTCCATCAATCATAAGCTTATAAAATCATAAGCGAAAATACTGTTGATTCAATAAAAAGCCAGGGAAAGAAATGTAATTAATGATATTCATATTGCAGGTACTACCGCGGGGCAGTAGGTGCGTTGCTTGTGTATGACATTGCAAAACATTTAACATACGAAAATGTAGAACGATGGTTGAAGGAGCTACGCGACCACGCGGACAACAATATCGTAATCATGCTCGTCGGAAACAAAAGTGATTTAAGACATTTAAGGGCGGTACCAACAGATGAGGCAAAATCATATTCAGGTATATATTTGTTTAACCCTTTACCAAACGCCAAATTTTAGACAGTCCCAAATTGAAAGAGTTTGCAGACCACATGTCAAAATGTGATGAAATTGGGAAATAATCTTATGATAGTGCAGAAAACATTGTGGGAATAGGAGTCATTTCTCCTTTTCCAACAATATTTTCCAGAGTTGTCTGCAATAAAGTGGTTAAATATTGTTATTATTTGGTAATTGGTTAAAAAGAGTATCTCACAGATTCAGATTTTAATATTTTTTACATAAAAAGTTTTCTATCAATAAAATGAAATCGCAGATCTTTAAGGTTATAGAAAACTAGTTTATTGATACACCTCTCATCTCCTTTTATAACCATGTAATGGAGAAACAGCACATTTGTGCTTCAGATTTTTATACTGTTTTAATTGTTTATTCTAACAAATACTGATATCTTAATTCTGTTCTGCAAAATATTTGGGAAAGGTAAGCGTTTGTTGGAACCAGATTATGAGATGGGTGGACACTGTTGACATATCTTTAAGCCCAATATAAAAGGGAGTCATTATTGTTATATAACCATCATTAACCCTTATACTGTTCCAACAGACTTCAAACTTATGCAAAAAGGTTAGATCCAGGCCAGCTGCCAAGTAAATTGGCGGCTGGCCTGTGATCTTACCTGTTTGGCTACGCTGAGTAACTTTACCCAACAAAATTAAGCAGATATCTAAGGTTTTGGAAAGCAGATGACACAAAAATCTTTTACTAGAAAATTACCCAGCATTCTAAGGGTGAACCCAAAAGTTTGCTTCATTTTACAGTTGGGTTTCTGTGATACCTTGAACGAAAATACATGAAGTAATTTAAGAGTATCAGCAATTGATTTAAAACATAGCCTAATCTTTTTTTATTTCTCTTTTACAACAGAAAAAAATAACCTGTCTTTCATAGAGACGTCTGCGTTAGATTCCACAAATGTTGAAACAGCCTTCCAACAAATTTTAACAGGTGAGTTCTGGTTCTTTAACCCCTTACCAAACAATAACGACATTTGACCAGTTTGTTATTGACTTTGAAAACATTGTCGGAAAAGGAGACATTGTTTTTGATGAGCAATTTCTCCTTTTTCCCTCCATGTTTTCTGCCCTATTAGAATATTATTTTTTCAATTTCAACATGTTTCGAAATGTCGTTTTCAAACTCTTTCAATTAGGGAAAGTGGAAAATTTAGTGTTTGGTAAAGGGTTAACCAGTTCCGTGGTATTAAAGGTGATCATTGGTCTCAATTGAAATAGAGAGCAGGGTACTGTTTTACTATAAAACAACTTACGGAAAATTTTTACGTAAGTCATAATTGATAAACATGGATAGTATCTTCAATGAAAGTACAATGTTGCAATGTGGCACTTCATTGGAAGCGTCTCGGAGAGACGATTCCAATGATGTGTCACTGCAATATTGCTTTGTCCAATATTGAAATAAGAGGAATTGTTGTTTTAGACTGACGCAAATCTTGCAAATCTTAAGCGTAAACTGTTTAGTAAAACGGTATGCAGATTACCATAAAGAAGATGGAACAAATATGTTTTTATTATGACAATGGGTAGAAACCTTTGTAACAGATTGATTTACTGCTCATTTGGAACATTTTTAACCTTTCATCAAAGTGATTTCAAAAGATTTTGGGAAGCAGATGGGCAAAGTGAATTATATTGCAGTAGGGAATTAAATGAGATTTTAAAAAAAGAAATGGCAAATGACCTCTTGAATTTTTTTTCTAAGAGATGAACTTGAACCCTTAAAGTGCCGGAAATGACTTCATGCTTCATCGTGACGAGCAATTCTTCATTTTCCCACAGTGTTTTCTGCTCCTTCTGTAGAAAATTGTTCAATTTCATCACATTTTGAAATGTCGTCTGCAAACGCATTCAATTTGGGAGAGTCAAAAATTTGTTGTTTGGGAAAGGGTTAACACTTCTCAGTCTATTGTGTTAGATTGTTAGTTTGAGAGGATTTAATTTTGTTACTTTACCAAACTGAAAGCTCAATAGACGTTGGAAATAGGAGAACAAATAATTTTCTTTGTTATTTGGTAGAATCCATTTTAACCAAAAGGACAAAGTTCTCACTAAGAGCAACTAATTTTCTGTTACAATGCTTGTTATATTCTTCTGCAGTACTAATGATTGTTTGATATTTAAGAAATCATGCTTACCAGTTAAAGAGAATTCTCATGAAAAAATCTCATTCCATTTAACTCCAGCAAATCGGGCTTCAAAAAGTATCTAAATATCCATTTAAAGGCATATACAGGGCATTCTTGCATCAGAGTTAGTCTAGAAATGCGATTTAAGATATGTGGCACTCAAACTAATTCTAACTCCTTTTTATTTTCAGAAATTTACAAAATTGTTTCACAAAAACAGATTCGCGACAACCCCGATGACGACAACTCGCCGAGTAATAATGTACAGACAATCACTGTTGCCCCGACGGATACAAACACAACCACGAAAAAACCGTGCTGTAATTGAGGGGACACTGTAATATACACTTCGGGGGAACAGTAGCTATCGATGATAAAACAAACCGTGTTAATATCTATAAATACAGAGTGGATTACTTGAGTACATTCGGAATAAAAACTGACATGTGAGAAACAATGTGTGAAAATGGGTTCCAGGTCTTAGCTAGAACGGTATGGAATGAGTTTTGGCATGTTTGGAGGAAACATATAGTTTCCCTTGTGAATTATTTACAGAAGGGGATACTTGATTAAGTTGTTTATGAGGAAGTTATTAATCCTTTCCTTTCTCATATTGGCTTTTGTTACTGGTCCAAATTTTTAGGGGAAAAAAAACGGATGACTGTAAAAAAGTATGAATGTATGATTTATACCATTTACTTTGTGATATTATGAGAAACGTTTGTGATGATTTGATAGAAGAAAGTGATATTTTAAAGCAATATCTTTGTCACAATGGTGTCTTTGAATGGACCCGAACACATGCAGTTAAATGCGCATAGATCCATAAATGTTTGTGAGAGGCAAAGAGATAGCTCTGGTTTTTATTGGTCAGTATTTAACAAGTGACCAACCTCAACTTCAATAACATTATTGAGTTTGTTTGAGGAATATAGAAATTCTTCTTGGTTTATATTCCCATGTTTGAATAGGTCGCGACAACCAATCCTTCCAAGTCCAATGCTGAATACTGACCAACGAAAAACGGCTATTTTTGAGTATTAAAGTGATTACCGACTTTTTCACTTATTCTTTTGAGCTTATAGTTCTAGATTCTGATTGCCCTGTATTTGTTAAAAACCAATTTTGACAATTCAGGGTCTAGAATTATTGAGGTTTTCTGAAAACTCAAGTTAACTTAAGTTTAGTTATTTGAAGAAAGGGGAGTATGTATTTGTGAATTCTCATCATAAAGAAAAGCTTTTTCACAAATCTAGTGTTTGCACTTTTATTTATGAGTTGCAGAAATTACAGTCGCAGGATATGGGGAAATATGCTCGACTTTTGTCATGTGCAGTTTAAAATACATCAAAAATCTCTTATTGCTATTATAGATAAATCTGAAATTCGCTCTTTATGAGCGAGTATTGGTTTTGTCAAAATGGTTTTAGTATCAGTTATGTAAAAATTCACAGATGGTTCCTTTTTTTTTTTTTATTTGACATTTGACTAATTTGTCATCTAAGGTTTGAGTAGAGAAAGAGGTAGACTGGAATTGAGACCCAACAGAGGGGGGCTTTCATTGCTCAGCCCAAAAACATGAACGAACATGTGAATGACTGAAATTCAATTTTTTGCCATTAAACAAAAGCAGGAAAAAAAATAAACATTAACAGTTAAATAAATCAAAATTGGATTTTACCACCGCTGTAATGTCTGTTTCTTGATTTCAAGAAGTTATCAGTAATTAAATCCTTGAAATATCTTGACAATCTGCAGCCAAAGTCTCTTATTATGCCTGTTTTTAACATTACTTTTTAGAATTTTTTCGTTAAACATAATGTTCAATGAATAAATGTGTGACTTAACCCTTTCCCAAACAATAACGACATTTGACCACTTGGTGCAGACAACTCTGGAAAACATTGTGGGATAAAGAGAAACTGCTCATAACGAGCAATTTCTCCTTTTCCCACAATGTTTTCTGCACTATCAGAGGATTTTTTTCCCTATTTCATCACATTTTGAAATGTTTTTCTGCAAACTCTTTAAATTTTGGACAATGGAAAATTTGGGAAAGGGTTAAGAAAAATTTCATCGACCACATGTACTCCCCTTGACTTCAGGTGTCCTTGTATAGTAATCATAGATAGAGGGTTCAGTGCAATACTATAGTAAGTGCTTCATTTCATGGAGCACTTGCTATAGTCTTGCATTGAACCCTCGAGATGTGAGTTTGTATACATGTAGATGTATTGACTGGGTGTAAGTGCGATGTATGTTGTGTGCATCTTTAGAGACACATTATCCTTGTCTTGATGTGTCTGTCTGTATGTCTGTCTGGTACAATCATATGGGGGGAACTTTGGCGATTCTTTATATATAGGAAATCTCTTTACTTTCTTTTTCAATGA
This sequence comes from Cerastoderma edule, assembly GCA_947846245.1. Taxonomy (NCBI): domain Eukaryota; kingdom Metazoa; phylum Mollusca; class Bivalvia; order Cardiida; family Cardiidae; genus Cerastoderma; species Cerastoderma edule. Next base: position 16,495,320 of record OX401421.1, read on the forward strand.
TTCTTCTTGATTCATACACAGACTTTGACTAACTCGTTAACACTCTTATCAAAACATGATTATGCATTTTGCTTTTTGCCCAGGTGCATTGTGTGGGTATATATTGAATTGGCAACACATCTATAATCTTTTTGTTTACTTTGTAAACACCTATATTGGCAAAATAAAGATAAATTGTCAGAAACCTGTTATCAAATTCAGACAAAGTTAGTAATAAAGAACAAGGTTAAATTCCCACTTTTCTATGATTGATCAATTTAAGTTTCATTCATATTATTTTGTTCATGCTTGTGCGAACATGTTTGATCCAGGCCAGCAGCCAAGAAAATTGGCAGCTGACCTGTGATCTAACCTGTTTGTTACTCTTAGTATATTTCCTCATAAAAATTAAGAAGATATTTAAGGTTTGGGAAAGCAGATGACACAAAAATCTATCATCAGAAAAGTACCTAGAGCATTATTAGGGTTAACCCAAAGATAAGATTTAAAAAACTTTCTTAGAAAAACAAAAGAAATGGTTCTGACCTTAAAGAGCAAACCTTGTAAGTTTCAGTACCCATATATATGTGATTAATTAACATTTTCTGTCACAGAGTATCTGTTGAATTGGTGTCCGCTTGAAATTTACAAAACTGTGTGAAGCGTTTTGAGATTCAATTGAACTGATAAATATGACATGCATACATTTTATCAGAGTATACTTTAAAGTTGCTTTTTTTTTTCATCTGATGAATGGAGTGCATAAATGGGTTAATAATTTGCATTGTGAACATTTGAACAAGATATATTATTTAATACAATGTACATAAAAATTACAAGTGTAGTTGTGTTTTGTTATTGTTTTCTCCTACAGATTTGTGTTTTAAGTCTTTTGTCCATGGTTATTGAACCAATTTAAGCATTCATGCTTAACTAGTTAACATTTTCTGCAGTACATGTATGTCTGATGGGAAACTGGTTAATATTGTGGACTAGCCACTTTAGGTCCATGCTTCAATCCCCTACAAGGCCTTTGGTTCCATGATAAACATGATATTTTAGGGCCCTTGCATAGCACTGGTGAATCAATCAGACAATGGAAAGCTGTAATATAACTGAAATACTATTGACACGATGTTAATCCCATATATATATATGAATACTTATTAATCGTCAATGATTAACAACAGTGTTATGTTGATGCTAATTATTCTTGTGTGAAAATATATTGACAGAGGGTTAGGATTCCATTAATATTTCTTATGAAATATAGACCATATTTAAAACATTCAAAAGAATATTGGCCATGTCTTTAACCCTTATAGTGCTGGAACTGACCTATGCAAGCAGCTTCGATCAAGGCAAGCCGACAAATAAATTGGTGGCTGGCCTGTGATCTAACCTATTTGCCACTCCGAGTATCTTTTCTCACCCAAATTAACCAGATATTTAAGGTTTTGGAAAGCAGAGGACACACATCTATTTTAAGAAAATTACTCAGCATTCATAACTATGAACCACTGTAGTCCAATGAAAAAAGTCTTCCAACATCCGCAATAAGCACTGCCAGACATGGCAATAAGCACTGCCAGACATGGCAATAAGCACTGCCAGACATGGCAATAAGCACTGCCAGACATGGCAATAAGCACTGCCAGACATGGCAATAAGCACTGCCAGACATGGCAATAAGCACTGCCAGACATGGCAATAAGCACTGCCAGACATGGCAATAAGCACTGCCAGACATGGCAATAAGCAGACATGGCAATAAGAACTGCCAGACATGGCAATAAGCACTGCCAGACATGGCAATATAAAAGAAAACTTTCTAAATGATATCAAAACCCAAATGGGAAAACAACAGTCAAATCAATCTTGCTGTATTGACTTAATTCAAGTTCGGGAACCATATATAAGCCATACTATGCTTTGTCGTTTGTCGTCACAACCTTGGTATTAATTAGGCAGTGGTTGGCGTTTAAATTTACCATTTGGTTGTTTACAAGATCTTTAATGGAAGATTGAGTTATACTCTCTTGAAAAGCATTTGGAAAGTCCGGATGACCCAGACGGAATTATTCAATTAAATGTATCTTGGTCAATCGGAGTTAGAGGAAAAACGCAAGACAAACAACATTGACTAGTCTTGTAGCGCCATCTAACGTATGTCAGAGTTGTACATTTTAGGACCAAAAATGGCATTATAGTCAAAGGGAAGTAAATCTTGCAAATTAATGGTTACAGTATTGCGAGAGTTGTCCTTTATTTGACGTTGATTTCGCTTCAATAAGGTTTTCTAATCTAGAAGATAGGGTATGATCATGGTGAATGATTACCAAGAAAAGAAACGGTTATACTATGTAATAAATGGTTTCTAGTTGAATCCTTTGTTGTAGGGACACCACAGTTAGATAAAATGTGAACAACGAGAGGACTCGTGAACACGAACGGACAATTGAGTGTGTTGGTTGGGGGTTATTTACAACAACTTACTTGACTGGGCCATAGTTCATAACAACATGAATTGAAATTGGGCCTTTCTTTATCATATTTATGACCTCAATATACATATCTACTGTTTAGATTTGAAATATTATTGATAAATAATGTTACTAAGTCTAAATGTAGCAGAAGAGGTTATTTCACACAAACTTAGATAGTGGGATTAACTGGATAGATTGCGAGTGAAAAACCCTACTGGCGCCCGTCTTGATATATGTTGTTATGGTCTGTAAGCTATATCTATGAATAACACATAGTTATAGGTTTTATTTATTATGGGATCCGGTGCAAGTTGAAAACCTGCTCTGTTAAAAAAGAAACCGAAAAAAAGTGCTGGTTTTGAGGACGAGAACAATGATGCTAACATCCACTTTAACCCTTTCACAAACAACAAATTCTCAACTGTCCCAAATTGGAAGAGTTTGCAAACGACATTTCAAAATGTGATGAAATTCAAAAATATTCTTCAGATAGAGCAGAAAACATTGTGTGAAAATGAGAAATTGCTCGTTACAAGCAATTTCTCCTTTTCCTACAATGTTTTCTAAAGTCGTCTGCGACAAAGTGGTCAAATGTCGTTGTTTGGGAAAGGGTTAAACCACAAAATAGAATATTTTTTCATTCTTGAAACTGGTTCGGTTGACCTCTGAGTCACGTTAAAGGATTTTGTATACAATCTTCACATTCAAAACATTTTCTTTTTGACGTTCATTGTCCAGAACTAGCCGAAGGGTTCCGAATGAAAACCAACAGACCGTCACTTCCGCATTCATCATATCCGGTTCACTGACGATGACGTCACAAGGTGTTTCCCACGCGCATGTACGTCAGATAGATCGATAGTGTCGATATGTTTATCAATTAAACTGTCATACGCGTATTTATTCTCGATATATACCTGGACGATTAGTCAATTAGCAGTTAATTACACGTTAAGCACTCACGGATTATTTTGTGTTGAATTAATCATTAGTGTTCGAGTAATAGTTGCATTGAGTAAGAGCACGAATTTCACTCGTTTATGAAAGGCCGTTTACAAATGTTAGGAAAGGAACAAGCAGAAGTGTTTATTGACATTAGTATAAAGAATAAGTTTAAGGAAAAAGTAATTCACCTTTGATTCAACGTTTTAGGAAAAGTGTCTGCTGTTTCTGTCAAATCTATACGTTACAGAGAAACCATCACATACGGCAAAGAAGCGGTCAACCTAAACCAGGGACGTAAACATGGAGAAATTCTTACATTTGACAATTTATGTGCTTTGCATTCTTGAACTGGGCTTCGGACAATTATTTGCTCCAAACATATGGACGGTCGACTCTGGTAGGTTTAATTGATTATACTTTTTTTAATGTATTTTCTCTTTTTGAAAGTACAGTTTATCAAGTTGCTCTGATCAGGGTTAAAACGTTTTAACCCAGTACCAAACAATAACGATATTTGACAACTATGTTGCAGATGACTCTGGAAAACATTGTGGGAAAAGAAGAAATTGCTCTTTACGAGCAATTTCCCATTTTCCAACTTTGTTTCCTGCCCTATCATAAGATTATTTTCCAATTTCATCACATTTTGAAATGTCTTCTGCAAACTCTTTCAATTTGGGACAGTCGAAAATTTGGCATTAAGAAAAGGGTTAAAAGGACCCTCTTACAGGATGAGAGTTTAATATCTTTGAAATAAATTGTCTTCTACGGATGAAAATGACATCACAGATCTAAAAAGTTACCTAGAAATAATTTATTGCCTCAATTTCCTCCTGTGATGTGTTACTTTGTAATATTGCTTCGCCGAATATTTAAATAACAGGGAATGTTGTTTTGACCTTATGCAATTTCTTTAGCATAACATGTTAAGTAAACGGTACCCTTGTATTCATTCAACATTGACTCACAACTTGAGTTTTTTTCTTACGCCCTATAGAGGCAGATGTTTCTTAAAACGTGATAGCGAATAATAGTTAACCAGTTACCAAGCAATAACGTTATTTGACCACTTTGTTGCAGATGACTTTAGAAAACGAGCAATTTTTCCTTTTCCCACAATGTTTTCTGCCCTATCAGAAGATCGTTTTCCAATTTCATCACATTTTGAAATGTCGTCTGCACACTCTTTCAATATAGAACGGTCGAAAAATTGGCGTTTGGTAAAGGGTTAAGGGATAGATTAAGGTACTCCAACCCTGATGGAGAAACATCAGAAAATTTAGAATGATAAAATAAAAGATTTAACGGACCAAATGCCGTTATAGAATGAAGTTTTATATCATAAGACACTTTTATGGATTGAAATTTTTATTTGCTACCTGTCATCAAATACCTAATAAACAAGGTATTTGCTTTCATTCATGCAATTTTAATTTAAATATAAAATTGATAATTAAGAGGAGGTAATTACAATGGATTTAATAACATAATTATTGATACACTGTATTCATTTCTAAAATATAAATTTAATATCAGACGAATTTGGAAAAGTTGCTTGGCGCATACCTTTGCAATGATCAATACTTTCATAACACATTTCAACTTATTCTTTAACCCTTTACCATAGGCCAAATTTTCGACTGTTCCCAATTGAAGGAGTTTGCAGACGACATTTCAAAATGTGATGCACATGAAAAATAATCTTCTGATAGGGCAGAAAATTTTGTAAAAAGGATAAATTGCTCATTAAGAGCAATTTCTCCTTTTCCAACAATCTTTTCCAAAGTCGTCTACAACAAACTGGTCAAATGTCGTTATTATTTGGGAAAGGGTTAACCAAAGCAAATAAAAGTTTTCCATCAGGCGCCGAATACCTCAACCCGCTTATGATGTCAAGAAATTCAATTCAACCGATTTTATCACCATGTACAGTACGTGTACAAAGACTATGATGCACTACTTTTGAGGCAATGCAAAAAGCATAAACCGCTTACCGCTTTAATATAACTCAAACAACGATTAGAATGGCATGAAGCCCTATTCTAAAAAGCCTGATGAAAATGAATAGATGTTTACACAAGGGTCTTTACTAAACGACTTAGGAAAACTATTTTCGTAAGTCAAAACTGATGTCCATGTATATTATCCTAAACAATAGTCCAATATTGTTACGTGGCACATCATTGGAAGCGTCTCGGAGAGAATATTTGAATAAGAAGGAATGCTGTTTTGAACTTACGCACATTTTTAGCATAGACTGTTTAGTAAATCGATACCAATGTGTCCAACACTATTGATGTAACGCTGTCAAACATGTACAGTGTCGCTTTAAAGCTAGAAGGTGGTATCTACTTCGTGTGAATTAACTAGATACCACATTTAGGTTTTTATAACCAGGATAAATCGTTCATTTTAATGCCCTCGAGGTATTTAGCCATAGATTTTATTAAAATCGACAACAAGGAAATGGGCGGCATTTATTAAGTTTTCTCCTTTACATTCCGCATAGTTAAAACGTGATAGTTGCTGTGCATTACATAAATAACCGCTTCATGACCATGATATCACATTTCCATCTTTGAAATAACGGATATATGGTATTTTGAGAAAGCGATAACGAATCAATTGCTTTATGTATGAACCTTGTATTAACCAGAAACGTGCTTAACATTATTGTAGTTTTCATCTTAATATAAAAGACCTCAGGCAATACATTGCTTGTGTTTTCATAGTTATAGTTAGTACTTTAAATGGCATATTTTGATATGTTGCAACTATATCCATCATTAAGGCTTAGCACGATAATTGTTTGTCTCTTGAATGTTAACTTCTTGTGTACTGATGGGCCTTTGGCTTTATATATATCAATAAAGTATCTGTATACATTCAAAATCGACGCATACTCAAAGCAAATTTGAATAAACGAAATCATAATAAAGGAGCATGTACACTTGTGCGTACTTTAACCCAGAAACAACTGAAACAATATGAAAAACAAAATAAACATCTCCAAGGTTACTAAATTTGACCGTATGAAAACCCCATGTTTACTCTTTTTTTTAAGAGCCGACGAGAAACATGAATGTTTCCGGGATGACCTTCTTCCAAGCTACATCCGGGGATTCGTCACCGACCGCTCAGGATACTGGAAGTGCATCCCTAGCAACGGATTTCGCCGTAAGTATCCAGGCGGCATTTGGAGACGGGACATGTCGGGTCCAATCCCAATTCGCAACACACTTACCATATTGGTGGTGTGACTGACTTTTCTATGGTTGACATAGTATACCGTCCAGCAAAACAGCGCAAGTTGCTTAATTACGAGCCATTTGTCCAAATGTCCCTATGTGATTTTCTTTTACTTTACTTTAAACATATTTTATTGCCAGAAATCTTTATACAATGACTCACAAACACAAAGTTATGGCAAAAGGTCACATGATTTTCTTTTCAAAAACAGTGTACCATACAATTAAATAGGATAACGGATTGCTTCTTTAGGTTATGCAAGAATGTAATTCACGATCAATCTAGATCAGAATACCCATTACGACATGATAAAACAGTAGGTATATCACTATTCTGTGTTGAAATTGTGGTGAAAGAAATGGGACAACGTGTGAGATATGTTGTAACAAACGTTTTCTTCTGTTTCGCAAATGCAAGAATTTCACTCTGAGATGATTTGTTAATAAAATCCTATACCGGCCGATTTCATAAGAACACTTCGAGTCTCTGACAAACAATAAGGTCGACAGATTGGGAAAAAAGGTAATAACTAATTATTATAGTTATGGTTTATCTATTTGCAGCTGTTTCGACCAGAGATGCGGCAAATTCAAACTGGGAAGGGAGACAATCTAGAAACGAGTCCGCAAAATCAACGAGCACAACAAGAGTCACGTGGAATCTCAACTTCCGGTCAATTTTCACAGCAATCAATGACCGTTCCAGACAATATCCGGGACACGGTGGCACAATCTGGCACATTTATTGTTGGAGATACAATTCAGAACCCGTCTACGTCACGTGATGCTTCCACAAACTCTTTCAACGGGATCAGTGATACAACTGGTACCATGTCCGCCGAATTTACATCAAATTTCGGGGAGCCAGGTACTTCCGGAAACGAGGGCAATACATGGCCCTACATGATCAAGGATACAGGGAACCAGAATGAACCAAGCGTTGACTTGAATACGCTAGGATTACAAACTAACACATTTCTCGACGCTGACAGTAATAATCCATTCGGGACCGGGTTCGCCGCTAACGCTAACGAAGATGGTACACAAGGAATGAACAACGGTTTCAGGGGTAGTACCTTTAACAGTGGGAATAACCAAGCTGATTTTGGAAATAGTTTTACTTCTGGTCTCGACAGAACGCAGGAAAACAATGCTGATCGTCAGGGAATCAGACTCAACACTGGAAGAAGCAATAACGAAGATCGCGGAAACAACGCCATGTTTGGTCTTGACAACTCACAATCGTTTAACGATAACACCTTTACTGTGGAGACAAATTTGAGAAGCACAGGCATCATTAATGGTGGTGCGCCACCACTACAAGGCACACATAGTATTGGAGGTGATTCTGGATTGGCCATGCGCAAACCATCCATGTCGATGTCTGGGGAATTCAAAGATCTCTCTTCAAAACCAATGTTTCGCGTTAAATCAAAGTTTGTAGACAAGAGTGACAGTAGAACGCCCGGTTTGAAAACAAAAAGCTCTTTCGTTGATATGTCTAAAAGAGTGGAGGTAAAGCCAACAACCAACACACTTGATACCGTAACGAATCGAAGAGAACCGACATTAGTTGGCCAAACAACACGGTTCGATAATACAGTGTCCATGGGCGCAGGGAAAGTCAGCCAAGACACAGCGAGGTTTGGTGACACGATAAACTTCTCCGATCTTGCCGCGAATACACCTAAGAATATTGGACAATACACAACGACTATTAACCCAGTTGCAATTACGCGGGCACCTGCAACAACGCCATTTGTCCCTACAGCAGCGAAACCGATAGACCCCAGACCAACATTCACTGCGCCAAAGTCGACAGATTTACAAATCGAGAGTCTTTATCCAGAGGCACCATTTCCAATTGACAAGGAAGGCAGGGATAAAGCAAATATTCAGTTTGGAAATAATGGCAATGGTGTTGGAATTGATTCACTAAGAGACACTAGCCGAGTGAGACCTGGTGTTAATAACAATGGAAGGAATGTGAATAATGTGAATGGTTTGAATACTGCAAATGATTGGAATAATGTAAACAATGTAAATAATAATAATATGAACAAAGCAAATGAAAATGGTATAAATAATGCAAACACTATGAATAACGCTGAGAATATGAATGATATTAACAACAGGAATAATTGGCAAGATACGAACAATGGTATGAATACCAACAGTGGATTTGATAATGGGCGTAGAAATTCGATTGGTATACAAGGTGGTTCTTCAAGGGGAACTGATGGGTCGGTTATTGGTGCTTCAAACACAAACCAGGCAAACAGTAATATGGTTAGACCAAATCAAATTCCGAATCACCAGGATCAGAACTCTAACGTTCATGTTCCATTCGTGTCCTCTCAGCAGGCTGGTTCCTCAACAGCGGGTAACGGACAGTTCCAAACAGATCCGAATGTACAGCTGATCAATCTGAATGGAGTAAACGGCGCGCCTGACCGTTCAAACAACGTCCCTAGAAACCAACGAGTGACCACAGACAATTCTGGACGACAAATGGTTGATAATGGACCATCCAGAATTAATGCCAATACAAATAACATTAACACAGGCGGCTTCCAGAACAACTTTGCAAACCAAAATAGTCAATTCAATAACGCTAACATTCAGAATAATCTGAACGGTAAATTCCAAGGTCAGAACACTGTTAATAATCAGAAAGGTTTCAATAATGTTAACGGGAATAACTTTGGCACTCCGATCCAGAACGGAGGTCAAAATAACTTCTTAAACAGTAACGATAACAATCCCATGTCTCAGAACAGAGGTTTTCAACAACAAAATTCTAAATCGGAACAATTATTTAATCAGGGACAGACTACAAACAAAGGACAAAACTTCAACTCCGGTTCGAATGTTAATCAACAAAATACTGGACGTACAAACAATTTTGACAGTATGAACGGGAACAACAATCAAAATAGCAATATAGCAACAGTATCTGGTAACCAAGGGAATAATAGAGCAGGCAATATGCAGGTAACATCATCGAATAACCCCCAACAACAGCATACTGGTCCGATGCCGGGAAACGTTCATGGTAATAGGAATAATAGAAACACAAGACCATTTATTACTAACCCTTCTTCGAGCAACGTTAATCAACAAGCATCTGTTAATAATCAAGGTGGCACGTCTACAAGCCTGAATGCAATGGGAACAAACATGGGATCTAACATTCAAAATCGATTTGGAAATAATGGACAAGTCACAAACGACATTAATACCGGATCATTCGGGAATATAGCGCCATCTAACAACGGAAACCAGACACCAAACCTTCCAAGGCAACCCGTTCGTTCAAACGTCAACACCAATATTCAGAATAACCAAGCAAGTTTTGACAATACTAACTCCCAGCTCCAACGCAATCCTTCTATTGGCGGTAACTCTTTGTCACAGGAACAGACCGTCAACCCTGGTCGTGTGTCTTCTGGAACTATGCAAGGCGGTATGAACGCCAATTCTAACACTTTCACAGGAAATACCAACAGGAATTCGCCGAACAATCCTCCAATTTCCGGTGTCACGACGGGTTCTACCGGAAACAGAATTTCATCCCAAGATAGTGCATTTCAGAATAGATTTTCGTCTGGTAACGTGAACAACCCAACCTTAAGAAATAGTTTTAACGGTATAGAACAAGGAACCTTTGGAACGCCGGTACCATCTCAAGGCATGAATAACAACGGAAACAACATAGTACCCGGTAACCAAAACACGTTTCCGTCAAATGGGCAACAGCAAAATTCGAATAATGTCGTTTCACGAGGCGGCATTAACGGTTTCCCACAGAATTCGAATCAAATAAATCAAGGTCAATTCGGATTGAACAACAACCTCAACAGACAGAATAATCCACTGGTAGGAAGCAATGTGCCAAATAATAACAACGTTCCTAATACTAACAACAACTTCGGAAATTCTCAGTTTGGCATGCAACAACCACCAAATAACCGTGGTGGTCAACAAGGATTCGTGAACAACCAAAACGGACAAATAATGTCACAAGGACTTTTAAATAACCAAAACGATTTCGGAATGCAACAGAGGGTGTTAAATAGACCTAACGGATTTGAAGTTTCACAACAAGGATCTTTAAGTAACCAAAACGGATTCGGTTTCCCGCAAGGAGTTTTGAATAACCCAAACGGACAAAGAAACAATATTAATAATGATTTTCAAGTTCCTCAGAATTTAAGAGACTTTGCGAACTTTCCACAAGGCAATACAAACAGCTTTGTTAATGGAAACTTTCCAAATAACCTAAATAACTTCCAGAACCCGTCCTTCGGAAACAATGTGAATCCGTTGGCATCTCAACAGGCCTCGTTCGCGCAGGCTCGAGCCCGTGGCTTCTCTGGCTCACCACAACAGTTTCTACAACAGCAGGCAATGTTCTCGCAAAATGGACCATCATTCATGCCGTTTGGTTGATTCATTTCCGGCTTACGGGAACTCGCTGACCTTTGAGTGGAATCACGTGATCAAAATGACTCCCCAATGCGGAGATAAAATGAGTCGACTTAAACTGTTTCGATGTATAATGGTAATTTTAATGCAGAAACGGCTATAGCTAAAGACAACGACGGCCAAAAACCATCAACGATTTGCCCAAATGATGATGGATCGAAAAAGTTATGATACATGAAGAATAAAACTCGCCATATGAAAATTCTTTTTAATTAACTAACATTTTCAAAAGGCATTGGTTTCAAACGCGTTTACAACCGTTTTCTAATAGGAAAGATGTGTTTAATTCAATGCTTCTTTTCATATTATGTGTTTGATTGCGCCTGTATATCTCCATGACTCTGGAGTCGGAGTGGTAAAGGTTAATTCAATACACGAGTAGCAGTTCCGCAGCCTTTCAGTCGCACACTCGCTAACAAAGCTTGCAGAGGTGTCCGAATTACAATTCAAAATGTGCGTCCAAAATGGTGCTAATTATTACATGGGTACTGCTACTAAAGATAGAATACCCATGATAAGCCATTTTGAAAAACATTATTTCGTCTGATTTCTTCGGTCTTTCTCAGTTTTCATCGGTCTTGGTCGGAACTATTCGCATTAAAACCGAATTGTTTCGACCACGAACGATGTATGCCGAGAACAGCCGAAGTATACCGACGATATAATGAGCTTCAAAATGGCGGATTATGGGTGTTGTACCCACAGTTTCTAATGTCCATCTCTGTGAGGGATAGCGTTAATGGTGATCCATTCCTGATTCCTTTCAGGGTCCTTCAAAAGATCGACTGCTTTACCGAGATGCTTTTTAAACCAAGCCATTAAAGCTGCTTGTTCATAGATGTTATGAAATCTGAAAGACAAAGCATTACTTCGTTAAAACTCTACAGTATCTATACTACTGTGTGATACGCCCTAATGAAAAGCAATATGAAGCAGAATAACTTCGTATTTGAGATTTTTGATATGTATTTAAATTCAAAAGCATTGCAACTCTTTTAAGATCTACCGCATATAGACTGTACATAATAAGATATATTGACGATTCCTGAACTGAGTATGATTTCAATAACTCTTTTTAATTGCGTTGCCGTGAAACAATACAAAATTTCAAACGTTCTCACTTGTGAACAAGTAACTTTAAATTCAGCCCTGTCTTCGTTAATTACCAAAGACCCGGCATTGCGATATACCTGAAATAATGCCGATGTGTCTTTTGAGTGTGTTTCCATTTAAAGTGGATAAACCCGATCGTGTTCGGACGCATTCGCTAAACCACGAAGATTCCCGATGTCTATCATGTTATTTGTGCCGAGTAGCTCCGGTAATTTCCGTAATATCGTGAAAATGGTTGCCAAGCAACAGGGAATCGGTGAACTCATCGTGTAAAATGATACAAGTGTTCATCGTTAGCAATAATCCAATTTATAACAGTGGTTTCTGAAAAGTCTAAATCTACAGAATATACGTCAAAAATATTCATTATTATGAGGGCGTAAGACTAGCACTGTTAAAGTGTTAATTGCCTATTTTGTATACATGTTAATAAATAGCTCTTTATATGTCTATACATGCATTTTGTTGCTTGGCCCTTTTCAATTTATTTTCTCTGTTAAATAAAATTGGAAGCCTAAGGTAGAAAACACATAATCCACCATTATGAAACTCATTCTGTCGTCGGATTGCTTCTGTTTTTCTCGGTATACATCGGTCGGGATCGGGATAAATTACATTAAACCGAACGGTTATGATGTTAACCGATGACAAAACAAGTTTCAAAGTGGCGGATTATGGGTTTTCTACCTTAAAAGTATGTTATCCGGCCATGCATTGAACATAAACGGCCATCTTGTCGAAACAAAATGGCTTCCTTAGGATGCATTTCACTACTTGGCATCCTAGTTATTCGATGTGGTAAGCATTGCGGCTTGGAAAATAGTACCCGAATAAACCTTTGCCAAACGACGAATTTTCGACTATCCCAAATTGAAAGAGTTTGCGGACGACATGCCAAATGTGATGAAATTAAAGAGTATTCTTCAGATAAAGAAGAAAACATTGTGGGAAAAGGAAAAATGCTCTTAGCGAGCAAGTTCTGCTTTTCCCACAATGTTTTCCAGAGCCGTCTGCAACAATGTGGTTAAATGTCGTCATGGTTTGGTAATGGGTTAAGATAGGATAGCCAGACCCCCTCCCCGAACAATTCATCTCGTGGTACACACTGAGCATCTCACGAATACGTCCGATCTTAAACTATATTATTTGGTAGACTTTTGGACAGATTCAAATAGTTTTCACTATCAGAAAACACAGAAAACACCATCAGCACAACTTAAATGTGAAAGTGAACCAGAAATAACCCAGATTAGCAAGTTTTATAATTGCAGATTTCCTGATTCTTCACCTCTGACCTTGACAGTTGATACACACATTTTTGAACCGACCAATCAGAATTCGTTATTTTGAATATATTAACAAACAGGTTGTTGAGAAACATGATTGAATTGGATACAACTATATTTCAAGCACAAAATAAGTTTTTTTAAATGAGTCTATTTAATATGGTCTCAATGCATTCCTAAACTAATTCTCATGACTTTTATGAACGTAATAAAAGAATTCCACATATTTTTTTCAGTAATTTATTTGTACTCCTCTCCTTTGATGTGCCTTTAATATTAAGACGTGTTTGTTTGTTTGTTTGATTTGTCTTACATCGATTGTGAAGGAACCTTAAGTTATTTTAGCCTATCAAAGTCACTCTCGATGACTGCTACCTGGATACTACACCAGTAATCGCGCCTCTTTGTGGGTTAGTCCAGTCAATTTTCACTTCGCCTAACGGGGGATTCGAACCCGGGACCTTCGGTACAAGAGGACGTGTATACAAGAATAAACACACACATTAGGATTTAAACAGTTTAAGATAAATTACCTTCTACCGATAAAATAGAAACATAGATCTTTAAGGTAACATACGATTGGCAGCTTCCCAATCCTGTCTATAGCCGCACAGAAAAGATATAGATCATTGCAGCATTGCAAACCGTTTTAACGGTAAACTTAGAACTAGATGAGCTAATTTTAGATCACGTATGTGTTTGACAAAGTTTAGCCGCTCTGGTCACGTGGCGTAAGCAAGGTGCACGAGATGGATTTCCTGCTGAGAGACGGGAGGGCTCGCTTCACATTATTTAATGAAATCACGGGATTTCAGTAACTTAGAAGTAAATAATTTGAAAACAGTCTTTGGTTTATTGATACTGATTGTTAACATATTCTTTTTTTTAATTTTTATTACTCTATGAGCACAAGTCTCTGAGTTAGTTTCTTTAACTTTGCATCGACAGTACTTATAATTAATCTTGGCCTTATTTAACGAGGAAACCTATTTGACAATTTAAACTGACAATCTTCCATAAGATCCTCAACACTGAACAAGTGAACAAGATAATTAAAAGGAAAAGTCATTTTGTGATGCCTGGTTCACAATTGAAGGAATGTATATGGGCCACGTCACGCGAAAAGGGGCACTCGGACATAGCAAACAGTGTAGCCCCAGGCCAGCCGCCACGTCAATGACGTGGCGGCTGGTCTGTGGTTACACTGTTTGCCATCTTAGAGGACATCCAATTATACATTTAAATAAATACAAATGATAACTTTCGTGACTAGATGCTGGAATAATAGCGCTAAGATAGAGCTGAGTCAGCGCTTTTTTTATATGTCCGAGTGCCCCTTTTCGTGTGACGCGGCCCAATTATGCTTCTCTGCTTACATGGGAGTGAAAACACTGAGATTAAGTAAGAAGTAAGCCGCCACAAAACCTCTCATAGCCCTCAAACTAAAGTATTCCCCGATTCTGATTACTGATTTTATGTAAACCTTGTATCAAAGTAGTTTGTCCACAGAGAAGCAAGTTTAAAAGCCAAAATAAAACGCTTTTGAATTCCAGCTTTTGTATTGTAGTTTGATAAACATTTAATAGTAGCCGTTGGAAGCATAACTTATTTGGGAAGCGTCAGTCTGTCTAGGTATGTACAGTTTACCTGCGTTAGATCTCAAAAGCAATTGCACGCTTTTGGATTGAAATACTTGATAATTCATTGCATATACCCTTTTAAATATAAAAATCGATCTAATACTATTCCATTGTGCGCATCACATAACAGCATAGATGAACAATTTTGATGAACTTTCTCACATATTCTCACATTTTCAATATTCCTCTTTTCGATAAAGAAAGTCATCTACATAGGTAAAATTACATCGCAGATCCATGAAGTTACATACAACTAGATGTTTGTTTTACTTTTCACCCCTTTTATAATTGTTTGGTGAAAATGTTGCACATGTTTAACCCTTAAAAGACTGGAACCGACTTCATTCTTTTGCAAACAGTTTAGATCCAGACCAGCCGCCAAGTAAATTGGCGGCTGGTCTGTGATCTAACCCGTTGGCTACCCTATATTTCATCATCATAATTAAACAGATATCTGCTGTTTGCAAGTTTTTATTAATGTTGCAGTGTTAGAAGACCGTTTGAACGATTTACTTTGGATTATCCATTGGCGACTGTTGGTATTTCTAGAACATATTGTCATGATGATGTCGCAAACATTTGACTTGGTATGTGAGCACTACCTTAATTTCTGTTTTGCTCGTACCGAGTTTGATATCAAAACATTGAACGTTTTTTAAATGAAAACACAGGTGAATATGATATCAAGAATAACATATTAAGATTGCTTTTTAAAGTGACAAGGATTAATTCAATCATTATTCTAACAACTTGATAACATATGTGTTACTCAGTCACAGCCTACAACTAATGTGACATTATCCAGAGACATAGATAACTATGTCTCTGCATAATCTATTTAACGGTTGCAGTTCTTCATTAGATCAATACCAAATGTTTAAGCACAGGCAAATAAAGCTCGTGAGAATCATCCAATTTGTTGCTTACTATTTGAATGTCTCACAGTGTTCAAATATCTATACGTCTGGTTAATACCAGATCTGAAAAATGTAGGTACGGCACTGACGAAGAGGACGCATATGGGACCTGTGTCAGTTAATAACTCTAATCTAATAATACACAGAAGGAACCCAAAGTTACCGGATTTTAGCAACTTAAGAGTGAAAATTACGAATTATTAACTCGTACGTTGCACCGGGAATTTTCTGACGTCAAATCGCCTAACATCGTAAATGAAGGGAGTTTCCTGTTAACAAACTTTCTTTTTTCGGTTTTAAACAATGGCGAAGACCTACGATTATTTATTCAAGCTGTTGTTGATTGGTGACAGCGGCGTGGGAAAGACATGTGTGCTCTTTAGATTCTCAGAAGACGCGTTTAATGCGACATTTATATCGACCATAGGTAAGATAAACACAAGTCATTCAAGTTTACAAAACCCCCAATTAAGGATACTTATTTCTAATTTGAACAATGTCAATGTATGAAAACGTACAGAAGAAATATGCTTACGTTTTTTTCATCAAAATCCTTTTATGTTGTTACACAATTATCTCTAGACGATTTTAATTGCAAATGAGTTATGTCCAAATTGAAATAACTGGAGAATAAATGAAGATAAATGTTTATGTCTCTTATCAATATCGAACTATTATGACCTCTTCATACATCTTCATCCAGAGTAAATCTAATGTTTTGATACTTAAAAGAAAAGAAAAGGGACCAAAGAAAAGCTTGTCTTGATTCTAGTGTGTGAGTCAAACTCAAACTAATTTGACCCAATCGGAAAATATTGAGAAATTTTTGTATGTGGCAATATCTGCTGTCACATCAAACTTTGAATGATTTATTTAATTGAAGATGCCGCGACAAAATGTTTGTCGCACCATTTGAAGACCGATATTTCCATTATTACTGTAAAATATCAAATGACATTACTCACAGTTATGAAATGATCAATTTTTAATCGATCCTTACAAATAACTTGTTGATATTGCTCATATTTACTTTGTAAGAACGGTTTAATTGACACTAGGTGACACTGCTCCCGATGGGCTTTCAATTAGCATGCGCACTGGAGTATGGAAAACCTAATTTATCATTTTCCAATTGTTTAACGGCAACTGATGCCATTATTTGGTGGTATATAAGTTTATCTTACATAATTTTCTTGTCAAGATTATCAATTGACTTTGAATGGCCATTTTATGCTTTAAATCCGAAAGTCAGAGTTTGATAAACCCGACACTATTTGGACCGTTCGAAATTTCAACGTAGATTGTCCCATCAGATATTAGAAAGCAATTTTCACTAGATTGAACAGCAGCTTTAGCTGTTGACTGCTTGCATCCAAGTCAGGAGGGGCAAGGTCATATTTCCATATTACTCAGCCTGTCCAAAAGCCTGTACAGACAAAAGAATTTTTGTTTTTATTACCATTATACAGACAAGTGAACTTGTAAACAAACATCCTGATTTTGCCACCCTTCTTTGATTGCATATATATATATATATATATTTATATATATATTATAATAAGGGATGGGAACAAATAATCATATAAACGCATATTTGGTTTCAGGTTCGAATATTTGAATCACAATTTACAATTCAAATATTCTTTTTTATTTGGCCAATATATCAAACTGTATTTGTGCAAAGAATCTATCGTAAACGTTTTTTCCCCCATTTCTCCCCTATTTGAAATTGACCAAATATGAGACATCTGTTTGCGTGTAAACATGACACCCATTTGCAATTGCAGTATTTTGATAACATATGCCACCAGATCAAACACCTTTGAAAAATTGACTCATTTGCTCCTAATGGCGAGGATTTTCTTGCTGAAGCTGTTACATTTCACACCAAAAGATAGGCCCTCGCTCGCAACAAGTCAATCAAGCTAATTGACAATTATAATCATCAACCAATCATGAAACTTATTTGTCAGAAATTGAACAATTTCTCTATCAATAATGAATCATGATTGCATTGGGGCCATTCAAATGCTGTGTACGAGATCGTCTTGATATACATCACTATTAGTTGGTTACATATTTCATTCTGATTTTCAGAGACCACTATTTACACTTCACAATACCCCCGTCACATGTTTGGAATTATTTTACTTGTTCTACCGACAAGAAAAAGGCAACCTGTAACCTTTACGACCAGAATTTTGCATACAAGGGCACTATGCATAGGTGTCTGAAAAACTGTATAGATGTACTGGAGAAAAGTCGTTGAAAGTAAAATTGGTCTTTGTTTAGATTTTCCAGACCTCATACAATTGTTATATAGGTATAAAAAGTGGAATTGGCGTATACTTCAAAAGAATATTCATAAAAATGATGTCATTGAAATCACTTTATAAATGTAGATAATGATAGTAAACCCCCATGGTATTACTAGCGTGATGATACATCCACTTTTACGGTAATTAGTTTCATCATGTGAGCTGTCATGTAAAGACACACACCAAAGTTAGAAGATAAACATGAAGAACAAGAAAAAGCCAAGGATTCACAGCTTGATCAGAATCAAAATAATAGGCAAATTAAAAAAGACAAGATACATTGCAGACTTATTCATAGTCAAGATATATTGTCAGATTGTCAAAGAGTACTTGGGAAAAATAGGATTTTCAGTAGATTAGAATGGACATCTAGACTCAATTAATTTGCGATTGGCAACTTCTTGAACTGCAAGTATTTTGATTTGGATATTGTATCCTAATTCTGTAAGAACAAGTAGTTTTTTTGTTTGTTAGTTTTCAAGCCTGTTTTTTTCTTTCTGTGTTATTTCTACATTGCCAACCGTATGTAAATCCGGCTAGTTCGATATAAACTCTTCATTGCAAGAGAGTTTATGTTTGTTTTCAGTGTGTATTCTGTGTATCACATGACCGGCTATTTATAGCTTGACACGTATGCGGGCTATATTTAGATTCTGATGTCTTGCCATTGGGTTTTGTATGAAATGAAAAATGCCTAAATTCACCTAATATTTTATTGGTTTCTCTGCTGAAATACTACATAAATGTGTATTCCTTTATTTTGGCAAGTTCCAAAAAATAATCCGGGAACTTAAAGTAACTGGAGCCTAGATACTACAAATAGATATGTGTTTAGACCCAAAAGCGTTGCAATTCTTTTGGAATCCATCACATACCACATACCATAGTCTGAATCACTTTAGGTTTAGTAGCCATTTTATATTTGATATAATGCAGCAATAAAGGAACTGTATTTCAACTTTCAAACTATCTCATGTGACTTTATTATGTGTGAATACTTTTGCTCTGAACTTATTAGAGTATTTCACAAGGTATTTTTCTTTAAGTCAGGTGCTTTCTTTCTCAAGCTTGAAACCATATTTTCATATTTATGAGCAACTTTTCCTGTAATCAGAATGTTTTTCAAAATTTGTCTTTAAACATGAGAAAAGTTGACAGGAGCAAAAACGGAAAAAGCGTCATCACAAATTTAATTCATTATTGTCAACTTATGTATCATACACTTACATCAATGCCCCTAATAGAACAAATATGTATTAATATGCTGCCACCACTAAACATTTTTAACCCATTACCAAACAATACCGACATTTGACCAGTATGTTGCAGACGACTTTGGAAAACGTTGTGGGAAAAGAAGATATTGCTCGTGACGAGCAATTTCTTCTTTTCCCACAATGTTTTCTGCCCTATCAGAAGATAATTTTTTAAGTTTATCACATTTTGAAATGTTGTCTGCAAACTCTTTCAATTTAGTACAGTCTAAAATTGGTCGTTTGTTAAACGGTTAAGTATTAACAAGATAAATGAGGCAGAACAACCAGTGTCTCACACTAACTTTGGTCACATTTTTCTTTCTCATTTGGCTCATTGTTTAACAAGGTGTCAACAATATTTTAGTTATATCTGTATTTGAAGGTATGGTGTTATTTGATTAATGTTATATATATGAATTTACAGTTGTTTTCTGCTTATCAATTATACTCTGGCCTGTTTTAAGCTATTACATAGGGTATGATCGCCGAGAAGGAAGTAAAAATGATTAGATTCTTCCTTATTATTCTTAACCTTTCAACATTTTGTATATATGCTGCTTCTTTAACCCTTTACACAACACTAAATTTTCTACAGTCTCAAATTGAAAGAGTTAACAGACAACATTTCAAAATGTGATGAAATTTGAAAATATTCGTCTGATAATGCAGAAAACATTGTGGGAAAAGTTAAGAGTAATTTCTCCTTTTTTCCCACAATATTTTCCAGAGTCATCTGGAACAAACTGGTCAAATGTTGTTATTGTTTGGTAGAAATAAAAAAAAAAAAATGATTGTGACTAAAATTAGCTCATATCAATCAATTCTTTCTTTGTTTCAGTGCTTTCTGTCCAATAGCATAAAGTATACAGTCAAACTTGTGTCAAGAGGCCAGCCTATGGGACAGAGTAAATTGGCTGTTTAAGACAGGTTGGCTGCTTAAGACAAATTGATGTACACTATAAATCTAACAATGGGACTTTCTGTAGTGGTTGTTTAGGGCAGGTTGGCTGCTTAAAAGGTGACTGCTTAACACAAGTTAGACTGTATCTTTCATAATGAAGAAAAGAACAGTTTCACTAATTGTTGTCTGCTGTTAACTTTAAATTGGTGTTCATCACAAAACATCGTAGTAATGTGAATAAGGGTCAATCTTTCAAACTTTGTTAACCCTTATAGTGCTGGAACCGACTAAATGCTTATGGTGGCTTGCCTGTGATCTTACCTGTTTGCTACTCTGAGTATCTTTCCTCATGAAAATTAAGCATAAGTTTTGGAAAGCAGACAACACACAAATCTATTTTTATAAAAATTACCCATTTTAGAAAAGGTTAAGTATCCTAAAAGCACTTCTCATCAGTTGTCTTAACAACAGATTCTTCCACTTATAACAGTCATGGTAATTCTCAACTGGTCCAAATTGAAAAGAGGAATTAGGCTAAAATAACATCACAAACATTGAATTTTCTTTATCATATTTTGTGAGAAAAACAGGAATAAGGCTAAAATTACAGCACAAACATTGAATTTTCTTTATCATAATTTGTGAGAAAAACAGGAATTAGGCTAAAATAACAGCACAAACATTGAATTTTCTTTATCATAATTTGTGAGAAAAACAGGAATTAGGCTAAAATAACATCACAAACATTGAATTTTCTTTATCATAATTTGTGAGAAAAACAGGAATTAGGCTAAAATAACATCACAAACATTGAATTTTCTTTATCATAATTTGTGAGAAAAACAGGAATTAGGCTAAAATAACAGCACAAACATTGAATTTTCTTTATCATAATTTGTGAGAAAAACAGGAATTAGGCTAAAATAACAGCACAAACATTGAATTTTCTTTATCATAATTTGTGAGAAAAGAATAGCATTGCTCATAAGAACCAATTTAACCGTTCATTTTCTGAAGTCTTTTATTTGTATATATATAGAAGTGTTTATTGGTAAGGCACTGCAGAGGCCTAACCAATACTAGTGAAGTCTGAGAAAGTCATAAAATTAGCTTAACTAATGTTGACATGGTGTTAAACCCTTTATAAACAAAAGACAAATCTGAAATATTCTCAGTAGGAATGTCAACATAGGGTTTTGATGAAGGAGTTTCACTCTTTTGAGTCTTTAAGTATGTGGTTACTAGGATTGAGTTGGCATTTCTATTCATAATTAGTTAGTTTTCTAGCACAATTTTGGTTCAAAGTTACAAGTGCAGTGGTGTCAAAATCAGTTGTCAATTTTGCCCAGCTTGTCCAAAAGCCTCAATGATTTTTCCTCCCCTGATTGACATTGTTTGCGGCTAAATTGTATTGCTAAAAATGAAACTTTGAAAAGGTTAATTGTAACTAACTCCTTATATCAGCTCATCTGTTATTACTCCATAATGTCTCACACAAACACATCCCCTGCAAGTCATGATGGAAAGCACTGAAATAGATTGGAAAATAGCTCCATAAAAGGCCAATTTGTCCTCATTTCACACTAGTTTCTTGCCAACATTATATGAGAAGCTGATTTTTTTATAATTTTGATGCTCCTCTTGCTTTCAATAAGGAGCAGTAATAGATTCCACCATGGGTGCTTTGGTAAAGAAAGCATTTCACCTTTGAAGACAACACTTCAGCAAACTACTTGGTCAATCGGAACTACTCGAGTATTTCCGTAAGCTGTGACATACACCTCAGATATAAGTGGAGGGTTACAATTTTTCTGGTAAATCGGCATCCGGCAATTAACACATTTTCTAAGCGTGCACATTAAGTAGTTCAATGTGTATGGAAGTGTTGGACATCCTGTTGAATCATTTTTTTTATCAGTTACTCATACCAAATGGTGAAATTGTTGTTGTGACATGTATAGTTGTTTCCTCAATCAAATTTAATGACTTTCAAGATTTGACATTTAAGATCTATTTTTAAAAACGAAAGTGAAGTGACGTCATTCTCGAGGGAAACAATAAGGTGTCATCCCTATTATTTCAGAGGTGTTTTTATTGGATAAACCCGATGTGTTCAGATTGCTACTTGGTAGGATAGAAACTATATTTATGAAAAGGAAAAGTTGCTGGTCATAAAAACAATTACTTTTTCATTATTTTAAGATGAGGCATATCATTATTTATCATATAAGATGATTTAATATAAGTTTGAGATAGTATCTTTTTATGGAATTTGTATTGTTTTCTGTTTCATTCAAAATAATCTTTCATCTATAAAATAAAGGGAGCTAATAGTTATATGAAGATACTCATTGTAGTTATGATGGGAAGCGAGTTGCCTCCCTTTGAAAGTGGGACTGTTAAGGTAAATTGAAGATGACTGAAATGTACCTCAAAGAATTCAAAGAATCATTGTACCAATGATAACAAGCGTATTCACTGTGACCAAAAGGAGATTTATTGATGATGAGCAAATATCTTGCAAAAGGTTTAAAATCAGTTAATTTACAAACACAGAAATAACTGTGACATAGGGTGATCTTTCTTTCTTTGAGCAAGTTCTTGTTTTGTCATCTTTGAATACTTCAAATGAGGGGAGATCAGTTTTTAAAGATGTAAAAGCCTTACCTTTAGATAACCTTTGTTGCCATAATGTAGGATATTGTGGTGGATCATAATCAAGTGCAATAGCTAATGACATTTTCAATGAAGGTATGATTGCACTCCATATTAGATTTGGATAGAAAACTCAGTATCCGAATGGGATAATGCGTATCCCCAAATGGAAACATTTAAAACACTATGTTGTACCCTATTCTTCCTGCTTAATGAATTAAACAACAGAGTACCATTTTATTCAACATTTTATGCAAAACGTTTGCGTATGTTCAAAACAACGTCATTCTTTTCGAGACACATCAATTGAAGTGTCACATGACAATATTGTGTATTCATTTAAGATATATTCTTGATGTTCATGAGTTTTGACTTGCACAAACATTTAATTACATGGTACCCAGGGCTGAGTTTTTGAAGAATTCAATTTGAAATCACAAAGCCTGTCTCCTTGTTGGTTCAAGTCACTGAAAGTTTTGAAATTTCTTGAGAATAGGTTTCCATGTTGACAAACTAGAAATGCCAATGAATCTACCGATTTTGACCGGCTTACAAGGAAATTTAAAAAGGGGTCTTTCCCATTTATGATGAGCTGTGCATCCCGATATGCAGGTATCTAACATTCTCTTGACACCATGTGAAAGCTATATCAGGGATCCTGCATGGCCCAATGGTTACTGTGGCAGACTTAGAACTAGGGGTCCCGAGTTTGAGTCACACCAACACCTCTTATGTTGTTGGAGTGTCCTTTGGCAAGTCACTTCAGAGCCCTAGCCTAGTACTGGTGGATCCAGAAAAGCTGTAACATAACTGGAAAATTGTTGACACATTGTTTAACCCTTATAGTGCTGTAACTGACTTCATGCAAAGCCAAACAGGTTGGATCCAGACCAGTTGCCTTTGCATGAAGTTTGGCCTGTGATCTAACCTATTTTGAAACATCATTCCTCATCAAAATTAAGCAAATATTTAAGGTTTTGGAAAGCAGATGACACATAAATCTATTTTTATAAAATTACCCAGCATTTTAAGGGTTAATGTTGCATCAAATTTATTTCATATCCAAAGTGAGTAATCATTAATCTTTGGGTTGGTCGATAATGATTTTTCTGTCACAATAGTTTTATGATCAGAGATAACATTGTGTGAAACAATAGTGGTGAATAGTGTAGATGTGATTTCAATTGTTCAATACATTATCCTTCTCCTGTTTGAATTGATTTGCATCTGGCAAATTATATCCATTCTTTGAATTGAATGTGTTTACTGCCCATGATTGAATGATGAAACCAATGCGATCAAAGGAGAGGGGTCCTGCGTGGCCCAGTGGTTGAGGTGGTGTACTCAGGACTTGGGGCTCCTGGGTTCGAGCCCCACCGACACCTCTGGTCTCGTGAGAGTGTCCTTTGGCATGCCACTTCAGAGCCCTAGCCTAGTACTGGTGAATCCAGAAAAGCCATAAATATAGCTAAGAAATTGTTGATATGGCATTAAACACCATACAAAGGGAGATATTGCTTCTGAAGAGTTTCTCCTTTTATTCACATTGGAGTGTTTTTATAGTACATGTATACATTTGTATTACACATTGGAGATGGAATATTTGATAGATCTCATCCTCTATTTACTTCAATTATAACCATGCTAAAAAATGCCTATGATTTAACCCTTTCCCAAACAACAAATTTCTGACTGTACCAAATTGAAAGAGTTTGCATCCAAAAGGGGGATCTGATGAAATTGGAAAGTTATCGTTTGATAGGTCAGATAACATTGTGGGAAAAGGAGATATTGCTCGTTACGAGCAATTTGTCCTTTTCCCACAATTTTTTCTATAGTCATCTGCCAAAAAAATGGTCAAATGTTTGGGAAATGGTTTATGAAAAAAGATACTTGTAAAAGAACAAAAGCATGGATAAAAGTTTTCCGTATTATGACGGAATTCCGTATTTCCGATCTTCGTCAGGGCCGTCTAATCAAATGGTCGTCAGTGAAACTGTAATATGACCTCTCAATTTTCAGGGATTTCGTGAAATCCCTGACATTTTTAGGGATTTCACGAAATCCCTAAGTGAATTGTTGTCAATTACAATGTTTGAGGAAAGTTTGAGCTGGTCTGAAATAAAACATACCCAATATGGAGGAATTGTTTTATTTATATATAACGGATAAGAAAGGCAGGAGGTCATTGTCATAATTTATCTGCTATCTAAGCTTATCAGTGAAATTTGATGTCATCTGTCTAGATACATCCTTTTCCCATTCTATAGTAATTTGCAAAATTGAATTGAAAGGAATTTATTTTACATCAAAAATGTTCAGCTATATTCAGCTGTATTCAGATACCTGGGTCATTGTTAAGGGAAGAAGACCATTTAAAACAAATTTTGTGCTAATCAGTCCATGACAGCTCGATTAACCCATTACCGAATGCAATTTTTTTTTACTGTCCCAAGTTGAAAGAGTTTGTAGACAACATTTTAAAATGTGATGAAATTGGAAAGTTTACCTATACTGTTAGAGTAGAAAAGATTGTTGGAAAAGGAGTAATAGCTCGCCACCTTTCCCCACTGTGTTTTACGGGGTCATCTGCAACAAACTGGTCAAATGTCGTTATTGTTTGATAATGGATTAATTGATTGGTTAGAACTTTAGATCACTTTTAAATTAAAGACGTTCATGGGACTTTCCATAGTGAACATTCTAAAAAATTCTACTGAAAATTCAATGTTACCAGATGAAAATCCTCCCAGGCTGAGCTTATTATCTTTTTATTAACTATGATTTAAAAAGTCACTTTTTCAATGAGGTAGGGTCCTGTATGGCCTTGCGGTTAACCCTTTCCCAAACAACAAATTTTCGACTGTCCCAAATTGAAAGAGTTTGCAGACGACATTTCAAAATGTGATGAAATTGAACAATATTCTTCAGAAAGAGCAGAAAACCTTGTGGGAAAAGGAAAAATTGCTCGTTACGAGCAATTTCTCCTTTCCCTCAATGTTTTCTTAAGTCGTCTGCAATAAAGTGGTCAAATGTCGTTATTGTTTGGGAAAGGGTTAATGTAGTATTCTAAGAACTCAAGAGACCAAGGTTCAATCCCTACCAGAAGCTTATTTTACTTATTTTTGCTTAAGATCACTAAATTATTACAAATAAATCGTGAAGTACATGTAATGTAATGAAGTTAAAAAGTTGTTGACCAGGCAATTACTCTAATATAAACAAACAAAATGATGAGGAACTTACCGTCATTCGTATGGTTAAGGGTGTACATTTTGTATGGTATCACACATACTTCATCTCGGACATTGACTGTCTAGTTTGAACCAGTGATAAAAGGGAAAATGGGTTAGAAAACTGATAGCTAAATCTCAAAGTTATAAACGTAAAGTTATAACTAAGGGAATAGCAGTTAAGTCCTGACTGTGTGAACAAGGAGTGTGAAGATAGCTGTGATGTGTTACTATATGACATAGCCATATTGTTTGAAGGATATGTTTGTGGGTGTGGAATCCAGGAAGTGTTTGCACTATTATGAGGATGGCTTTCATCTAGCTATAGAGTGAAAGATTTAGTGGCATTATACCCCTTTATTTAACCCTTCTACAAACGCCAAATTGTCGACTGTCCCGAATTGAAAGAGTTTGCAGACGATATTTCAAAATATGATGAAATTGAAAAATGATGTTCTGATAAGGGCAGAACATTCTGGGAAAAGGAGAAATTGCTTGTTGAGTTTTAACAAACCTGGGGCCCGTTTTACTAAACAACTGACGGAAAATGTTTGCGTAAGTCATAATTGATAAACATGGATAGTATCTTCAATGAAAGTACAATGTTGCAATGTGGCACATCGTTGGAAGCATCTCGGAGAGATGATTCCAATGATGTGTCACTTTGCAATATTGCTTCGTCCAATATTGAAATAAGAGGAATTGTTGTTTGAGACTTATGCAAATCTTAAGCGTAAACTGTTCAGTAAAACGGTACCCTGCTCCAGTGACAAGAAATTCATACCTTAGTTTCCTTCAAGTTCAAACTATTAGAAATAAAAAAGAGTTTTAGTTTTTGTAGTTCATATTTGTTGTCTGGCCCTGCAAAAGATTCAAGAACTACTTGGTGAACTTCATGAACATTCATGAATTTTAAATGGCCATTCATGAACACAAAGCTGTTTGATGGACATCACAAGTTTATGAATGTATTCATGAACCTGTTCTTGATGTACTTGATTTTCATGAAAATTGTCTTGAAATTCATGAAAAGTCCTGTGTTCATGAACACCCATTTACCATTCATGAATGTTCATAGAGTTAATGAATAAGTTCTTGAATCTTCATAGTCTCAGACAGAGAGCCAGAGGTATGAGTCATGAATTCTCTTTAGGGAAGGTCGAGACTTTTTAAATAAAGGAAGTACTTGAAAAAAAAAGTGAAATTTCTGTAGCATGTAAGGGTACTTTTGATTTAGTTCTAGGTGCCCTAAAAGTGCTTAGATGAATTGGTTATAAAACAATTGTGTTTAAGGAATTCGTTTCTTGTGGATGTACGTATTATAGAAGGAATTAATGTATTTGAGGATCATGTTAATCATTTTTTGTGGATGAAATATTTTATTTTAGTTTTTGAGAAATATGTGAATTACTTCATGCCAAGTTACAAAGAACTTTTCTGACTTTGTGGACTTTGTTTTGTTCATCATTACTTTAAATGTAACTAGTGATTCATTCTAATTGAAAGCAGATGAAGATATCCTCCTCATCACCTCTCCCTCATAAAAACAGCAATTTATCATTTTGTCATACAAGTTTCTAAATAGATTGCATTATGATAAATTGATTTCGAAATTGAGCTGTAATTAATTTGGCTATACCGGCTGGAGAAATATAAAGATTGACGTAAGAAGAACTTGGTACAAAAATTGTATAAAATTATTTACACAGTAAACACTTTCCCTCATTCACAATTTCAAAATGAATGAATCTGCTGCTAGAGATTTTAAAAACCACTTTGGCAAAAGGAGAAATTGCTTGTCCTCTCTTACTCATTTTGGACTAGTTCAAAATCCGATATCAGGTTAATGGGTAAATATTGAGGTTTCAGTGGAAGACTATAGTAAGTGCTTTAAATGTTAACCTTTATAGTGCCGGAACCAACTTTATGCTTATGCAAACAGGTTAGATCCAGGCAAGCCGCCAAGTAAATTGGCAGCTGGCCTGTATTCTGACCTGTGTGCTACTCTGGGTATCTTTCCTCAACAAAATTAAGCAGATATTTAAGGTTTTGGAAAGCAGACAACGTAAAAATCCATTTTTAGAAAGATATCCAGCATTTTCAGGGTTAATTAACATATGTCACATACTATAGTCTTGCATTGAATCTTCAACATGTGATCTTAAATCCATACAGTGTATTAAAAACTAAGAGAGAAATGTTTGGAGGCAAGAGTGACATATAAGATTTGTTTTACGCTAAGCTGAAACAAACAATATAGAGGGTTTACAAACATCGACCAAAAGTTGACGTAGTTCAAGTGATTTCAATATATCTAAGAGAATGTCGGAGAGCAAAAGGTCGGACTCAAACTTATCCAAACCATCGGAATCTTCGGCTGAAACGAAACCGCAGCCGGGTGTAGTTTATACGCTAAAGGCTCTGATAATCGGCGACTCATCTGTCGGGAAAACTTCGCTCCTGTACCGTTACTGCGATAACACATATAGCCCTGTATTCATAAGCACAATAGGTAATATACATTTATGAGAGTTCAGTGCAATACTATGATAAGTGCTTCATGTTTATGAACCACTTACTATAGTCTTGCACTGAACCCTCAACATGAATTTTTTTTTTCTTTTCTTCTTTAGTTGTGCCAAGTTCTGTGCAGGAACTGGAATCAATGTACCTTGTTATGACTTGTCCAAAATAATTAGTCCATAGGTGACTTAGCCATCATGTTTCTTAGTCAAGAGCACACCTCCCATTGAAAGAAACATAAAAGTGATAGAATGGGAAATTGTTTTGCTTTTAATTCTGACCACTCAACAGATTTCAATGAGTGAGTTGGTCTTCTCCTTTTTTAATGTTAACAATTCGTATGGCGTAAAGCCATTCCGGCTCAAATGTTTTTGCTACTGGTCTAAATATTAAAAGAAAAAATTTGACAGAAAATAAATGAAGTATGTATAAAAGATAGTTTATCTGCGATGTTGATAAGAAAATGTTGATTTATTAAGCATTAGAAAGGATAATGGCATATCCAGGGTCTCGAACTTGACACCCCGGAATCCCGGTCAGGATGTTGTACTGTGAATCAAAGGAGACTGATGCCTTCTCAACCCTTTCCCAAACAACAAAGACATTTGACCACTTTGTTTCAGACGACTTTACAAAACATTGAGGGAAAAGGAGAAATTGCTCTTGACGAGCAATTTCTCCTTTTCCCACAATGTTTTCTGACCTATCAGAAGATTATTTTCCAATTTCATCACATTTTGAAATGTCTGCAAACTCTTTCAATTTGGGACAGTCGAAAATTTGTTGTTTGGGAAAGGGTTTCTGCTGATTTTGTTATATTTTCCAACAACCACTGTGACTAAAGCTGAATGCTCATCAGTATCTATAGATCTTCGAGGTTATGTAGGGTCCTGCTTGGCCATTAGCTGTTAAAAGCATACTAGCGCTCAAAAAAACTCCAAAAGTGGGTAATATGAGTTATAAATTATGATAGAATATGTTGAAACATAACAAAAACCACAGGATCATGACAATTTAACCTCTGCACTATTTACTAATTATAATCCATTTTTCAAAGTGCTATTTTCACAAATTTGGTGCCCACCAATTTAACTTCAATGATTACATTCAAGTAACATCTTAAATAGCAAGGAGCGCTCGGATTAATGAGTGGCGATCACTTGGTTAGAAAAGTGATGTGAAACACATTGAAATACTGTCATTTATCAAATATTAACAATGTGAACTTTCAAAATGGAGAATTTCTTAGGTTTTATTGGTTGCCAACGTTTCTCGTTTGACCTTGTTTTATAGATTATTGTAAACAAATCATATAGTCTTCACTCTCTTAAAATCATCATGTGAACGTGATACAATCTCAATTCCTCTGTTTAAGGGAATTTAAAATACGTTTAAGATAATTTTCAATCATTCTAGAACTTTCACAATTTAAGTGTAAATGAGTGCAAGTATGGCTTTAAGCTGTCTTAGAACTGGGCTAGACAGTCATAAAAAGCCTTGTCTATAGTACCAGTGAATTTTAGAAATTCTAGAAAGCTGTAACATAACTGTAAACTTGTTGACATTTTATTAAACCCCATTTAAACAAACAAATGAAATGAAATGCAGGGAAGGTCTGAGGGCATGCAATCATAACAAACAAATGAAATGAAATGCAGGGAAGGTCTGAGGGCATGCAATCATAACAAACAAACAAATGAAATGCAGGGAAGGTCGGAGGGCATGCAATCATAACAAACAAATGAAATGAAATGCAGGGAAGGTCAGAGGGCATGCAATCATAACAAACAAACAAATGAAATGCAGGGAAGGTCGGATGGCATGCAATCATAACAAACAAATGAGATGAAATGCAGGAAAGGTCTGAGGGCATGCAATCAGAACAAATTAACAAATGAAATGCAGGGAAGGTCTGAGGGCATGCAATCATATCAAACAAATGAAATGAAATGCAGGGAAGGTCGGAGGGCATGCAATCATAACAAACAAATGAAATGCAGGGAAGGTCTGAGGGCATGCAATCATAACAAACAAACAAATGAAATGCAGGGAAGGTCGGAGGGCATGCAATCATAACAAACAAATGAAATGAAATGCAGGGAAGGTCTGAGGGCATGCAATCATAACAAACAAACAAATGAAATGCAAGGAAGGTCGGAGGGCATACAATCATATCAAACAAATGAAATGAAATGCAGGGAAGGTCGGAGGGCATGCAATCATAACAAACAAACAAATGAAATGCAGGGAAGGTCGGAGGGCATGCAATCATAACAAACAAACAAATGAAATGTGGGGAAGGTCTGAGGGCATGCAGTCATAACAAACAAATGAAATGAAATGCAGGGAAGGTCGGAGGGCATGCAGTCATAACAAACAAATGAAATGAAATGCAGGGAAGGTCGGAGGGCATGCAATCATAACAAACAAGTAACTCTTATCTTTTGTGTATTTTCAGGTATCGATTTTAAAATCAGAACAATAGAACTCGATGGTAAAAAAATAAAGTTACAGATATGGTAAGTTATTAATATTTTTTTTAACCCTTATAACCTTTTCAGTGCTGGAACCGACTTCATGCTAATATGCAAACTCCTTACAGTGATCTCCCCTTGCTATGCTGCATCGACCACTGCCACCACAAGATTTTTCATCCAGATTTGGAGGAATTCAAATGATGCTGTTTTGTAAAGAGATTACCGGATATCTTAGTTAATTTAGTATCAATATCTTGTTGTATTGATTTCTGACCAGTTAAGTTGAAAAAAAAATTGGTTTTGTTTATAAATAAAGCACTAATGGATAACAATTTTTTAGTTTTGCCGCCATCTTGTTATGCCATTTTCGTTTTTAAGTAGGTGGTCACGTGACATTTGTGATGGCAGTGATCATACCCATACAGGGAGATCACTGTGAGGAGTTTGGCTAATATGCAAACAGGTTAGATCTAGGCCAGTGGCAAAGTAGATTTGAGGCTGGCCTGTGATCTAACCTGTTTGCTACTCTGAGTATCTTCTCTCATAAAAATTAAGCAGATATTTAAGGTTTTGGAAAGCAGACGACACAAAAATCTATTTTTCGAACATTACCCAGCATTCTAAGGGTTAGCAGGCAACTCTCTTTTCAATGCATATTTTCTCGTATGAATGAGGGTTTCCGATTTTTGAAGGACTAATTGTATTCATCTTTCATTGAGCCCCAATTATGTATACATGGTTTCGTGAGTGTCCTTTGACAAGACACATCTGGGCCTTGGCCTAGTGCTGTTGGTTCTAGGAAAGGATAATACATCTGAAGAATTGTTGACAGGTACTAGAACCCCAGATTTATTTATATGAGTATGAATATATATGAACAAAATTATGTGTATGATAGTGTGATACAGTGTTTGGTCCATCAATTGGTAAGAAAACAGATTGATTAAGCATTAAAAAGCAATAAAAACTTATTTGTTTATGAATTCTTTCTATTCACACTCATAAAACAAAAATCTTTGGTTTTATGGGGGAAAAAAATGCATCTAACATAACCTTCTGTTCTGCAAATTAAAACATTTTCTCACACAACTCAGGCAAATACAAATCAAGGGGAAGATGTTACATATCAATATTCATTATCGTTTCACCAGTGCAATTTAGAGACCGGTAACAGGGTGTGGTATAACATGTGTGATATTCGGCACTAACCATGTAACATGCTGTTATGTGATGAACCATCGTGTCATGTCGAGGGTTCAATGCAATACTATAGTAAGTGCTTTATGTTTATGATATCGAGGGTTCAATGCTATACTATAATAAGTGCTTTATGTTTATGAAGCACTTACTATATTCTTGCATTGAACCCTCGATATGTGACATAATGACGTGACGTCACGTCACATAGGCATCATTTTTCACATGTTTACTGTCGCCTAATATTATTTTTTTCTGTTATGTTTCTTTTCTTTTTTTGGTTTTGATTAATTTTTGTTTATTAGAATCCATATATGAAACAGGATAAACAGAATAGATGGTTGGTGTCTTTGTAGAGGAATCGTTATCAGGCTCGGCCTTGCTCGACGACATTTTTCAATGCATGACACAATCCATCTATTCTCCATGTATAAATCACACAGACTATGTGGGTTCTCGATGTATACATCACACAGACTCTGTTGGTTCTCAATTCGTACATCCCATAGCTTATGTTGGTTGTTTATTGCAGGGACACAGCAGGTCAGGAGAGGTTCAGGACCATTACAACAGCTTACTACAGAGGTGCTATGGTATGTGCACGCTTGATTGGTCAGATAGAAGTGATTATTTTCTATTTAGCCCTTTACCAAACATCAAATTTTCAAATGTCCTAAATTGAAAGAGTTTGCAGACGACATTTCAAAATGCGATGAAATTGAAAAGTAATCTTCTGATAGGAGAAACATGGTGGCTCTTAACGAGCAATTTCTCCTTTTCCCACCATGTTTTCCAGAGTCGTCTGCAACAATCTGGTCAAAAGTCGTCACTGTTTGGCTATGGGTTAGGAAATGGTAAATCTAATGAATTATTTTTGCCAACTTCATTGCTTTATGTTTTCAATACTTTGCACCAAAAATCTGTCTATATCTATTGTAACTATACAGGAAGATAGACACTCAACTTCCTACATATTTCTTTTTCTTCACAAGAATGAAAGTCAGCCGATATCTATAGATCTCTCTGACAAACAGTCGAATGTTATGTTAACTGGGAAAAAAAGCTATTGACATAAGTCTATATAATGGTTAACATACAGTCTTCTTTGTCTTGGTGGTTTGACTGGATTTTGAATTATCATCAAAAAATGTCTTGATTTATTAAATCAGAGAAGTTGATGATTTCTTGATTGAGAGCTTGTTTGTGCAACAATTAACAACTTTGTTACTTATAAGCCGCATTGGCCTTGTGTCCCAATACATGAAACCACATGGCTCTTCTCTGCGTGGGTTCAAATCCTGCTGACAGCATTTAGATTTTCATGAGAGACAGTCTTCCTACTGACTATTATAATGCTGATGGTTCTACCTGGCTTGGCCTGTCCTTAAAGATAGTTAAGTATGCTGTCTTCCTCCGTCTTAAAGAGTCAAGCTGCGCAATATAACTGAAGTTATCTTGACATGATGGTAAAACCCTTTTATATTCAATCATAAGACAAAGGCCTTTTATTTTATTTCAACCTTTCATATCTATTCTTTCAGGGAATAATGCTTGTATATGATATTACAAATGAAAAGTCCTTCGACAATATTAGAAATTGGATCAGGAACATTGAAGAGGTACGTATATTTCTACACTTTCTTAGTCTAGTATTGATGGAATGCTTATGAAGCAGGGCAAACCCCCCCCCCCCCACCCCCCCCCACCCCCCCCCTGGTCTTATGGTTAGCATGTTACA
Organism: Cerastoderma edule; assembly: GCA_947846245.1. NCBI lineage: Eukaryota > Metazoa > Mollusca > Bivalvia > Cardiida > Cardiidae > Cerastoderma > Cerastoderma edule. The sequence goes on from OX401421.1 coordinate 16,529,720, forward strand.
CTTAAAATCACAAAGCCCCTCTTAGACTTAATTTCAATTTAGCTCTAGATTTCAATGTTATGTAAGGTAGTCAGTCTCCCAGCTGACTTATGGAATATTGATGGTTCTACCCATCTTTGCAGGTCCTTAATGGCATTTTATCGAGGATTCTTCCATCATCCATGATTAATCAGGTGTCACAATATACTTGAAAATTATTGATGAATATTTAACCACAATGGAACTATTAAACAAATATATAACAAATACAAACAGATATAAACAATTTAACATGGAAGCCAGTCATTTTGAAAAGCACTAGTCGGAGCTGAAACTGAATGACCTTTGTCTTGTAAGATAGCTTTTGACAAAAATTACCTTGCATACACTGTATAAGATTGTTTTACCCAAATCAAGATTTGCCATCATACAGGGCGGCCTCCATTGACATCTGCTTAGAGTACAGAACTTAAAATCACATGGCCCCTCTCCACATGTCTTCAGGTCCCAATGATGGCAGTGTGATTTACACAAGAAGTAGTGTCCCAGGTGACTTACACATGTCTTCAGGTCCCAATGATGGCAGTGTGATTTACACAAGAAGTAGTGTCCCAGGTGACTTACACATGTCTTCAGGTCCCAATGATGGCAGTGTGATTTACACAAGAAGTAGTGTCCCAGGTGACTTACACATGTCTTCAGGTCCCAATGGCAGCAGTGTGATTTACACAAGAAGTAGTGTCCCAGGTGACTTACACATGTCTTCAGGTCCCAATGATGGCAGTGTGATTTACACAAGAAGTAGTGTCCCAGGTGACTTACACATGTCTTCAGGTCCCAATGATGGCAGTGTGATTTACACAAGAAGTAGTGTCCCAGGTGACTTACACATGTCTTCAGGTCCCAATGGCGGCAGTGTGATTTACACAAGAAGTAGTGTCCCAGGTGACTTACACATGTCTTCAGGTCCCAATGATGGCAGTGTGATTTACACAAGAAGTAGTGTCCCAGGTGACTTACACATGTCTTCAGGTCCCAATGATGGCAGTGTGATTTACACAAGAAGTAGTGTCCCAGGTGACTTACACATGTCTTCAGGTCCCAATGGCAGCAGTGTGATTTACACAAGAAGTAGTGTCCCAGGTGACTTACACATGTCTTCAGGTCCCAATGATGGCAGTGTGATTTACACAAGAAGTAGTGTCCCAGGTGACTTACACATGTCTTCAGGTCCCAATGATGGCAGTGTGATTTACACAAGAAGTAGTGTCCCAGGTGACTTACAAAATCCCAATGGTTTTACCTGACTTGACCAACCCTTTAAGTTAAGAACCTTCGTCCATCATTATGAACCAGTCATGGCAACATAGCTAAACTAATTCTGAGCGAAGTAAAACCCATATGAAGTAACTAGACATAAAACCAGATTGACACGCACTGTTAGTTGATTGTATTGATATTTCAGCATGCCTCTCGGGACGTAGAAAAGATGATCTTAGGTAACAAATGTGATATGAATGACAGGCGGCAGGTCAGCAAGGACAGGGGAGAGCAAGTAAGAGTCTTTAATCCATTCCTTGTGAATCATCTTAAACCTTTATCAATCACCAAATTTCCGACTGTACCAAATTGAAAAAGTTTGCTGACGACATTCAAAATTTGATGTAATTGAAAAGTAATATCTGATAGGGCAGAAAGCGTTTTGGGAAAAGGAGAAATTGCTCGTTAAGAGCAAATCCTCCTTTTCCCACTATGTCTTGCAGAGTCATCTGCAACAAACTGGTCAAATGTCATTATTGTTTGGTAATGGGTTAACCAGAAAATCTTTAAAAGATGCTCTCAGATATAGAGATTTTAAGTTTTCAAAATGAATTGTCTTCTACCATAAAAAAAACAAACATATATTTTTAAAGTAACATAGAACTAGAATATTGACAGCTTCCCAACCATGTTCAGAATTGTACAGAAAAGATTTATAAAGAACATTTAAATCGCAGATATTGCAGACCGTTTAAACAGGTTTATTTTTTAAACAATGATTTTAAAGTAGAGTATGAGGTTGACACCATTGTCACATTATTCTTAAGGACTGTTTACCAGGCATGTGCATTGCGCACACATCATTTCAATCAAGCGAAAATTGGTGGAGCAAGGAGAAAAACAAACTGCTAAAAAGTGATATATGTGATCTTTCCTTTATGCTACTCTTTGTACCTTTCCTCATCAAAGTTAAACAGATATTTATGGTTTTGGAAAGCAGACAACACACAAATCCATTTTTAGAAAACTACCCAGCATTCTAAATGTTAAGTTTACATCATTTGCTGATAATGTTAAGAGAAGGACTTACATTTCATGTTAACTTTTTTGTTTCTAGTTGGCAATAGAGCATGGTATAAAGTTTATGGAGACGAGCGCAAAAGCTAGCATAAACGTTGAAGAGGCCTTCTTTACTCTTGCACAAGATATCAAAGCAAAGATGGACAGAAAAATGGTAAAGTTTGCAGTTTGATTGCTTGACCATCAGGGGTGGAAAACCTTAAAACAAAAAAAATGATTCAATTTACTCTTGCACAAGATATCAAAGCAAAGATGGACAGAAAAATGGTAAAGTTTGCAGTTTGATTGCTTGACCATCAGGGGTGGAAAACCTTAAAACAAAAAAATTGATTCATATTAGGACTCATAAAGATAAATGCTTCTATGAGCACCTAAAAAATATGTTAACAAGCTTTTTAGCAATTTTTCCTGTCTTCGAATTATTTGAATTGATACATAAGTCACTTTAATTTGGTTTGTTTGTATTTTAGAAGCCTTAGTGAGTCAATGGCCTAGTAGGCACAATAAAGAACTTGAAATCTAATAGCCCCTCTCTCAATTGGTATAAATCACTGTGGCTGTAGTTTTATATATTCATGGGAGGTAGTCTCCCCAATAACTTATGGATCGTTTATGGTTCTACTTGGCTCTACCAGCCCAAATGGCCAGTTAAGATTCGGGGTCTTCCTTTGTAAATACGTTTGATGCAATGAAATACCCAATCAGACTGAGCAAAATAAGTCAAAAAGGTTTCAAGGCATGTGATTTGTGTATAACAACATGTATTCCTTCCTTTGTAAATACGTTTGATGCAATGCAATATCCAATCAGACTGAGCGAAATAAGTCAAAAAGGTTTCAAGGCATGTGATTTGTGTATAACAACATGTATTCCTTCCTTTGTAAATATTTTTGATGCAATGCAATATCCAATCAGACTGAGCAAAATAAGTCAAAAAGGCGTCAAGGCATGTGATTTGTCTTTTGCAACATGTCTTCCTTCCTGCGTAAATACGTTTGATGTAATGCCATACCCAATCGAGACTGAGGAGAACTATTCAAAAAGGCATCAAGGCATGTGATTTGTCTTTTACAACATGTTTTTCTCATTTATTTCAGGATGCATCGAGTCCCCCAAAAGGCGGGGGTGGACACAAACTCTCGTCCAATCAGAATCCACCAAAAAAGTCGGGCTGGCGGTGTACATTACTGTGATGTGTTCATGTTAAAACTTTTTTTATATGTTTTTTTTAACCCTTTCCCATTTACAAGTAGATTAAAGCAGACGGCAATGTAAACCTTGTTTTGATAAAGTGACTTAAAACTTTGAAAACAAATCTTGCTTAATTGATTACAAAGTAGTCAAATTAGAAGTTTCTCATTTTGAGTGAATTTTCAATTGTCACACTTTTTTTTAACAAGATGCTGTCAAATGCTGTCTGCAGGGAAACATTTGACCGACGTCATGAGGAAAGGGGATTTTGGACATTTTTGAAAAGTGTGGATCCTTACCAGCAACATTATTGATGAAGCAGTACTGATGAAGATCTTCACTTTTAAACTCTCATTTTATTTAGATTAAACTTTAGTCCAACGGAAGGCCCAAAAACAAAAGGCCTTTAGTTTTGCGTTACTGAGATACAGGCAATTTTGTAGAAAACCTATGTTTGATTTTCAATATGTCCGAAATGTCCTTTTCGCCTGACAACGGTCATATAAGATTCATCTCACAGTAGGGATAAGGGTTAAAAGCACTCAACAAAACCAAGTGTATGAATATTAAATGTACTCATTCATCAATAATTTTTCATATACAATGTCCTTGATGCAAATATTTTCAGAAAATTATTGTTTTTTTATGTAAGTAAGTAAGTAAGGAACATTGTAACAAAAGTATAAGAGACTCAAATTGCATGTAATGAGGTATTTGTCCCTTCTTTTGGCAAAAATGGATTATTCTAATTAGTTTATTATTGGAGAAAGAATATCAACTTTTGAAAGCTATGTTAATCTTTACATACAGTTGGTCAGGCAAGGGGGGCCTCCGTGGCCTAGTGGTTAGAGTATAGAACTTGAAATCACATGGCCCCTCTCTGTGTGGGTTCAAATCCTGAGAGGGATATGTATTTTCATGAATGGTAGTCTCCCGACTGACTTACAGAATGCTGATGGTTCTACCTGGCTTGACCAGCCCCTAAGGGTAGTTGAGTATAGGGTCTTCCTCCACCATTAAGAGTCTGTTATCGCTACATAACTGAAATAATGTTGATGTGATGTAAAAACCCATACATATATATATGGTCAGGTAATCAAATAAGTAGTGGCTAACACGATATAGTTTTATAGTAACTGAAGATTCCACATAAAATGGTGCTCGTTTGTATGAAAGCAAGATTAAGTCATTTTTGGGCTTGTCTTTTTTATAAACAGAAGCTATTCCAACATATAAATCAGAAAATCAACAGCACTTACCTTGTCACCTTTCTTGATTGAGTTGAATTTGAAATCATTGGGACAGAAACAAAAATTGCTAGCTGCAATTTCTCCTTTTTTCACAGTTGTTTGTTAACCCATTACCAAACAGTAGCAACACTTAACCAGTTTGTTGCAGATGACTTAGAAAACATTGAGGGAAAAGGAGAATTGCTCTTAGCAAGCAATTTCTTTTTTTCCTACAATGTTTTTTCTACCCTTTTAGCGAGCAATTTCTCTTTTTCCTACAATGTTTTCTGCGCTATCAAAAGATTATTTTTTTCATTTCGATCACACTTTGAAAGCTTGTCTGCAAACTCTTTCAATTTGGGACAGTCGAAAATTAAGTGTTTGGTAAAGGGTTTAGTCGTTAGCTTCCAGGCACGTTCATGGCTTTGAAAGACATGCTTACAGAATCATCCCTTCAATCTTTTGAAACAGTTGTTTTCATTGGTCTGCTCAGATTACACTAATCATATTTGAACCAATCAGAACCATGTTTACTCATTCTTTAACATATAAATGTACTTTAACAAGCATGTGAAAAATGAAGCGATTGTTTGTAGCAAGGAATTGCTTTTTTTTTTTTCATCACGATGGTTTCTCTGAAAAGATGCAAGTACATTTTGTTTTTCATTTTCTTTAACGCTTGCATGGAATATCTGAAACTTTTGAGTACTCAATAAGAGAGAATGGTTTATGCTGCAATAACTATGAATATTACAAATGTGTACAATGTTTCATTTAATTTTGTTTTTGTATCTTTAGAGAAGGGCCTAGTAACTTATTAAGAATCATTATTAATGATCTTGTTAGTATATAAGTGACTGACATGAGGAAAATATTTGTGCAAGTCAAAACTGATAAACATGATGAGTATCGTTGAGAAAGGTACAATATTGTCATGTGACACTTCATTGAAAGCGTCTTGGAGATAGAGAATAGATGGTTGATGTCGTGAATCAGAAAGGTTATCTGACAAGGTGGAGGAATATTATCAGGCGAGCTGAAGGCGAATCAGATTATAATCCGAAGCTGAGCTCATTACATTGCCTGTTTAAAGACAACAACCATACATTCTATTTATTCTGTTATCTATATGGATTCAAATGTACAAACAAATGATGAAAAAAAAAGTGAAACAAAGCAGAACATCAATACTAACAGGTGCGCGCAGGGATAACATTATTGATCTGTAAATTCCCCTGGTTACAGGATAAATGGGTTTCTTTGCAATAGTGGTTTAACCGTTATCTCAATATTGAAATGAAAGGGAATGTTGTTTTGAACTTGTGCACAATTTTAGCATTATGAGGGTTCAATGCAATACTATAGCAAGTGCTTCACGTTTGTGAAGCACTTACTATAGTCTTGCGTTGAACTCTCAATAATGTATTAGAAATGTATTATGTAGAACTTTACCTTTGGTTAGTACTTTACCTTTGGTTAGTACTTTACCTTGGGTTAGTGTAAGAGACTCTGCATGGAGTTTTTTATCAAAGCTTTTCCCATAATAGTAAATAGTTGGTAGCTATTGGAATTATCTTGATGACACAATTATTTATGCTCCTGCGTGGTCCAGTGGTTGCGATGTAGGATGTGTGACACAGAGGGTTCTTGGTACAAGTCTCACCAGCGGCACTTGGATTTTTTGGAGAGTGTACTTGGGCAAGAGACTGCAGAGCCCTGCCTTGTACTGGTGAAATGCAGGAAAACTGTAAAATAACTGAAGTACTGTTGACAAGAAGTTAAACACCATACAAACAAAAGACTTATCTTGAGAGTACCGTTAATTAAGTTTTTACATTTAGTTTAAATTTATTTATTTTACATCGATTGTGAAACAAGTATGAAACAAGTTCTTACAATTTAGATTAATCACTCTCGATTCTGCTTTCTGGATACATAACAAGTACTCACGTCGTGTGAATTAATGAAAGGTTGCAAGGCAGATCCCACTTTTCACAGGATTTGAACCCACTACCCTCGTGTCCAGAAGCTGACGCGCTACCCCTGGACCACTGTTCTCCACAGTGGAGGACTTTTTAAAGGTACTTTTTAGTACCGTTAATACGATGTAAAGGGAAACAATTGATGTGGTAAGGTAATTACCCCTCCAATTGTATCTGCAATTCTGTCCAAAGCTCTGCCAATTTGGATCTGATAAACTCATTACTTTATTTATAATACATGCATGGTCAGTGGTTGAAGAGGCTTAGTCACAGATGTGAATGAACTTGTCAGTTAAGATTTAGTTTCGTAAAATCCATTCAAAAGCTTTCATGAAGTGTATTGGAAAATGTAAATTGAAGCCAAGTTAGTTTGTATTTAAAGCCTGGATACAGTCAAATATATATGTATTAAAGTCCAAAAAACATTGCAACAATATTGAGATCCACCTATATATATGTATTAAAGTCCAAAAAACATTGCAACAATATTGAGATCCACCTATATATATGTATTAAAGTCCAAAAAACATTGCAACAATATTGAGATCCACCTATATATATGTATTAAAGTCCAAAAAACATTGCAACAATATTGAGATCCACCTCATACAGACTGTTAATGCTTTTAATTATGCATTTCCACCTTCAGAAATGATTTTTATTCTCATCCTATACAGTCTGTCTGCTGTTATTGTAACAAAATTAGAAAATTGCTTTTGATGAAAACCGAGGTTCTTATTAAAGCTGCTTGTTAACAGATGTGAGAAAACTTCATTAAAACTTTATAAAAATGCTATTCCTTTAAAACTGTATAGCGCCTGTTCTGTTTTATGAGACATACTGAACTATAGCCATTTAAAGAAAAAATAGTTCGTATTTAAGTATTAACCCTTTCCCAAACAATAATGACATTTGACTACTTTGTTGCAGACGACTTCAGAAAACATTGTGGGAAAAGAAGAAATTGCTCTTAACGAGCATTTTCTCCCTTTCCCACAAGGTTTTCTGCTCTTTCTGAAGAATATTTTTCAATTTCATCACAATTTGAAATGTCGTCTGCAAACTCTTTCATTTAGGGAGTTTTTAGGGAAATTTATTGTTTGGGTGGGTTAAGAGCATGGATACGTGAATAATTAAGTGTTTAGATCCAAAGGCATTGCTTTTGTATTGAAATCAATGGCATACTACCTGACTGCCTGTACATACTTTAATTGAGTAAGTTCATCCTCCAAAACTTACACATTCTTTCCCGTTCCTTGACGTATATCTCATAGTAATATCGTGGCCTTGGTGCAGTGCAGTTGTTACTACAGTTTAGAGCAATTTCCCCTTTTCCCACAGTGTTTTCCAGATTCATCTGCAACAAAGTGGTTAAATGTCTTTACTGTTTGGTAATGGGTTAAAAGCCCCATTCGAGGGCAATAATATAAACAATAATGGGGTTGTTTCTTGTAAAAAAGAGAGGAACTACTCCCAATCACCATTTCCTTCCTTTGTCCCAGTTAATTCTGAATTTTCAGGGTATGCTTTCATTCAATCCATTTATAGGTATGTTGCTTTTTGTTTACAAGGCTTAACCCATTACCGAACAATAAAGACATTTGACCAGTTTGTTGCGGACAACTCTGGAAAACATTGTGGAAAAAGGAGAAATTGCTCATTTCGAGCAATTTCTCCTTTTCCCACAATGTTTTCTACTCTATCAGAATGTAACTTTCCAATTCACATTTTCATCACATTTTGAAATGTCGTCTGCAAACTCTTTCAATTTGGAGCAGTCGAAAACTTGGTGTTTAGTTAAGAGTTAACAAAATCTCTGGACATAATTTGTATTATTAAGATTCTAACCCATCCCTTCATGGAGTTCAATGACTGTTCCCAAAACAAAGCAACCTCAGCGGTCACTAAAGCTAAAGTAAACAGCTTTAAGTGCTCGTTGCAAGCAATTTCTCCTTTTCCCCACATTGTTTTCTAAAGTCGTCTGCAACAAAGTGGTCAAATATGGTTATTGTTTAGGAAAGGGTTAATATCTGGTAGAAAACATCACAACAAAAGGAAACGTTGCTAATTTTGAGATGTTTCTCCTTTTGTCACATTGGTTTCTTATGTATTCTGCGGTTCGTCTATGAATAACGAGCATACATGTAGTGGTATAGGTTTGTGTTTGCTACTCTCGAATGTGTAATATATTTACTGTTATATGATTCATGAGTTGAGTTTGCTTGCCTTTATCTGTCAAACTTCATCTTTTGTAAATGATTAAAAGCTCTCATTTTTTGAGTGATGTGTTAGCTTATAAAAACCCTGCCTTAATACCGTCTCAGAAATAAGGACTTCTTAAAAAGACCAGTATTACATGCGTTTTAGAACTCTGAAATCTATGAACACTGTTATTAAGACATCTTTTTCAGTAACCCTTTACCAAACACCAAATGTTTGACTGTATTGAAAGGGTTTGCAGACGACATGTGATGAAATTGGACAATAATCTTCTGATAGGGTATAAAGCATTATGGGAAAAGGAAAAATTGCTCATTACGAGCAATTTCTCCTTTTCCCACAATGTTTTCTAATGTCGTCTGGAACGAAGTGGTCAAATGTCGTTATTCATTGGGAAAGAGTAAAAAAAACCAGTATACATGCATGTCAGAACTTCTTAATTAAAGAACACTGTAATAAAGACATCTTTTCCAGTAACCCTTTACCAAACACCAATTGTTCGACTGTACCAAATTGAAAGGGTTAGCAGAAGGCAATTCAAAATGTGATGGAATTGGAAAATTCTCCTCTGTTAGGACAGAAAACATTATGGGAAAAGGAAAAATTGCTTGTTATGAGCAATTTCTCCTTTTGCCACAATGTTTTCTAATGTCGTCTGGAACAAAGTGGTCAAATGTCTTTATTGTTTGGGAAAGGGTTAAGATCACAATTTGAGGGTTCCCTGCAAGACTCAACTCTTATAGTGCCATGGGTGAAAGTGTTCAGGATTATTCCTGAATATCAGGTTTATTAGACTTTTTGTCCCTACTTAATGCTATAGCAAACATGCCTTTTCAGGATAATGAACTACATATTTCAGGTTTTTGAAATTCTTCAACTTTCACCCATGTTGTGCTGGAACTGACTTCATGCTTATGCAAACAGGATAGCTCCAGGCCAGCCGCCAAGTAAATAGGCGGCTGGCCTGTGATCTAACCTGTGTTCTACTCCAAGTATCTCTCCTCATCAAAATTTAGCAGATATTTAAGATTTTTAAGCAGATATTTAAGATTTTGGAAAGCAGATGACACAAGAGTATGATTTTAGAAAAAAACGCAGCATTCTAAGGGTTAAGTGCACGTTTGTTCTTCACAAATGTAAGTCACTTACTATAGTTTTGCACAGAGCCCCTTAATCCTCAAATTGGTCCTTAAAAATTGTGTTTTCTATCTTTGCTTCTTGATGTTAAGATGCTCCCGCTACTGGCTATTATATAGGAAAAGGGATAACTAATCATAGTCATAACAAGAGTATGCTATCGAATAAGGCCAAATAGAATAATGCCAAATAGAATAAGGCCAAATAGAATAAGGCCAAATAGAATAAGGCCAAATAAAGCGCATAATAAAATATTATTTTTACATACTTTTAACAAGTATTTTATGGGTACCTTTTAGGATAACGTGCCTATTATTTTCCTTGCAATAATTAAAGAAAAAAAATGTATGGGAACTTTAAAGAAAAAATTGCTTTTCATAGTTTTTATTTGCAGTCTATTGGAATTGTACATACATGTATACTGTTTTATTTTTTATTGGTACTTCACATGAATCTTGATTTATTACATGTAGTATTTCGAAAGATATACCGTTAGAACTATTTATTTGGTATCTGGTAACCCTTATAGTGCTGAAACTGACTTCATGTTCATGCAAACAGCTAGGTTAGATCCAGGCCAGCCACCAAGTAAATTGGCGGCTGGCCTGTGATCTTACCTGTATGTTACTCTTAGTATCTTTATCTCATCAAAATTAAGCAAACTTGAAAGACTTACTATAGTCATGCATTGAAACCCCTTGTTACATGGGGGCGGGGGTGTCAAATACTGGTCTGGAGAAAAGGGTAGCCTGGGGGTCCTGACCATTGCGTATACCCTACACTAGGCTAGTTATAAACACGCACCAGGGTGCCAGTTTACTAAACAAAAACTATTTGCGTAAGTTAAAGCTGATAAACATGGATAGTATATCTAATAAAAGTACACTATTGCAATGACACACGTCAATGGAAGCGTCTCGGAGAGACGATTCCAATGACGTGTGACTTTGCAATATTGCTTAGCCCAGTATTGAATTAAGATGGAATGTTGTTATGAACTTACGCATTAAATCTTAATCGTTAAACGCAAATCTTACGCATTAAATGCTTAGTAAAACGGTACCCAGGACCCCAGGCTAGAGAGGGGGGAGGGGTTTTAGACTGTGTATCATTTTGTATGAATGTTCATTCAGTTCATGCAGATTAAAGTGTTGAATTAAACTATATTAAATGATATCCTATAGTGATTTGTCTTTATTTTGCTTCCATTGAACGGAATGCAGTAGGACTTGTGACACGGGGGATTTCCGGTTCACCCCTCACCGGTGGTACGGGGACTTTTTCGTGAGAGTTTTAGTTTTGAACTTTTTTTTTTATCTTACATCGATTGTGAAACAAGTTCTTACAACACGAACTAATCACTCTGGATTCTGCTTCCTGGATACATAACCAGTACTCGCGCCAAATGTGGATGGATGAAAATTCGAAAGGCAATGCAGATCCCGCTACTCACGGGATTCGAACCCACGACCCTCGTGTCCAGAAGCCGACACTCTACCCCTGGACCACTCTCTTCCTTCGTGGGAGTTTTTTTTGTTTAATCAAATTTTATTGCAAACAAAGAAAATATTCACTTTATCTGTACAACATTTAGCAAGACGACCCATACATAAATACAACACATACATAGTTATCATAATAGTATAATGCAAAAGGATTGGGCCACAAGTTTCAACAACATTACCGATTGGCCCGTTCCAAAGGAAGACATCAATTTTGAAATTGATTGTAAATAGAATAAAATCGTGGGAGTGTGCCTTGGCAAGACACTGCAGAACCTAACCTAGAACCGGTGAAATCTAGAACAATCCTTAATTAACTGATTTCCCGTTGATACGGCGTTAAACCCCAGACAAACAAGTTACATATGGTCATACACCTGTTACTTTTGAGATCTTGATTTCTCTTTGGCTTCAATGTTGAATCATGTTTTTCAAGACCGCTGAGTGAAGAATCGTGTTTTTTTACGCTTAGATGTTTACGGAAAATATCTAGCTGGTTCATTTAAGTCTCAAAAACTGTAATAAAATGGAGACTTCAATCGTCTCAATTTTTTTGTACGGAGCAAAGAGAACTAGTACGGTCAGAAAATCAGTGAACTAATCTAGTCGAGGTACCGGCATTTTTGTTCATGCATCTCAAACAAATAATCCTGCAATAGACAATCAAACAAACAAAAAACTTTGAGCATTGCAGGACTATCATCACCTATACAGAGAACACATCAGTTTTCTACCAGCTCATCTCTTACTAGTATAAATATGCACCAGAAGTCGAAACTCATAATTGTAGAATTGGACTACTTTTGGTACGAGACCATATATGATGCCCCTCCATGACAATCGGTGCCTGTGCGGCCTGGTGGTTAGAGTATTGAACCCGTAATCAAACGGTCCTTGTCCTAGTGGGTTCGAATCTCGATAGCGGTAGGTTGTGAATTTCTATGAGAGGTAACCTTCCTGATGACATTTGTAAAATCTAATGTTGATGTTTCTATTCGTACTGACCGAGATTAACTGACAGTTTGAGGGCCTCTGTGTGACCTAGTGGTTCGAACACTGAATCTTAAATCGCACGACGCTGTGCCTCGTATGTTCAAATCCGAATGACATCATTGAAATAAGAATGGTTGTTGTTTTGATCGTACGCAAATTCTTATCATAAAATGTTAAAGGCCCATCAAAGTAGACTAACTCTATATCAAACTACATTAGTTGGTTAACATTTTGCCAGATTAAAAAAGTTATAATGAATAAACTCAACATCACAACTTAAACGTGAAAGCTAACTAGAAATAACCAAGTTCAGCCAATTTAATAATTCAGATTGCCTGATTCTTCCCCTCTGACCTGGTCATGTGATACATAAAGTTTTGAACCAGCCAACCAGAATTTGTTCTCAGAAGTATGTAAACAAACAGATTGTGGAAACACATGATTAAATTGTAGACAACGATTTTTCAAGCACAAACTAATCTATGCTAAAGGAGTTCATGCAATAGGGTCTCACAGCATTCATGAATAAATTTTCATGACTTTTTTAACATAATAAAAGAACTCCATACATTTTTTCAAGATAATTTATTTGTACTCATATCCTTTCGTGTGCCTTTAAGCAAAACGGTGCCCTGAAGATTAAAGACCCTGATTTCGTTTTTCTGACAGAAAGCACATGTACGTGTGACGTTTAATAAACCCGTTGTCCCTCATGGAACTTGGCGAGGGCTTAACATTGGAAGCATCAACTGACAACAATAATTATCTAAAACACTCATGATATTGGCTAGGAAGTTTCACCTCTAATACTTGTGACCATACGTTTGCAAAAGCGGGCAGTATGTCTACATTTATAGATTAATACATGATAAAATGTGATACCGTTTGTTATATCTGAACCACTTCTGTAGGTCGTGTCCCATTTCTAGGCATTGTCCTAATTACTTACAAGTAAGGGACATTCTCCGCCGCAGTGATCTCCCTTTCCTTTTTGGTTCGGAGCTGTCTGAAGTATAGCGAAGGGATTATATTCCTGAACGGAGTTTGGTAGGGGATACCGAATTCACAGAATATTGGACGTCGTCATCATATTTTGACACGAAACTGCAACAATTGTACGCAACTTAGCTATTCCAATAGTATGACTGCTTTGTCATCGCATTGATGTGTAAACATAGATCCATAAAGATGTCGGCGATTCTAAAGGCTTTTAAGCAGACACGTGTACCATTATTTGGATATGAAAGGCATTTGGACATCAAAACTATTGCAAAGTCGAATATTCGAATAGTAGTTACCGAATATTCGAAACGTGATTTCACTTTTCCTTCCCATTGATACTAGAAAAAGTGTGACTAACAGGTAATTTGTTTTTAATTAATTATTTATAATTACAATGTATGCATAACAAATCACAATTGTTTTCTTTGAATTTCTTGAAAGTTCTTACAAAATTTTATCAACCGATTTCACTCTCGAGCTGGCTTTCTGGATAGGAAGCTAGCTAAATGTGGTCCAATTAAAAGTATTGTCGACGCCGTTTCTCACGAAAAAACGAACTTACGACCATCGTACCCCGAAGCCGAAGCTTTTCCCCAAATAGCACTGTTCTTTCCAATACTGGGTACCGTTTTATTAAACAACTTAAGGAAAATACTTGCGTCAGTCATAACTGATCAACATGGATAGTATCTTCAATGAAAGTACATTATTGCAATGCGACACTTCGTTGGAAGCTTCCAATGATGTGATACTTTGCAATTTTGCTAAGCCCAATATTGAATAAAATAAGAGGAACTGTTTTTTTGGACATATGCAAATCTTAAGCGTAAAGTGTTTAGTAAAACGGTACCTTGATATCATATTGAAACACAGTTGACAACAGCAATAACCCCAATCGTAACTACTCGGGTATTTCCTTGATCTGAGAAATACAAAAAATGTTTTCATTGGATATAACTCGAATGATCCAAGCTGTGAATGTGTTGTAGAATGATCTATACGTCTGGGTCATTTGCACTAGATAAGTCCGATGAGTTCAGATTGTATTAAGCCATGAAGTCTAGTTGAATCAACTGGGATTTTAGTCAACGGCATTTTCAAGGGAAATAATCATGTTTGGCTTACTTAAAAGAACCTTTAGTTTTCTCCCTTATATACTCGGAAAACGGCTGCCTTTACAAAATTGATTTTATAGATTATAAATCCTCTAAGATTGACGTTTTCTGTTTGTTAAGTACAAGGACATTTCATATCATTTCAAAAGTGTTTTACATCGGGTCAACACTACATACGTTATGTTTCGACGTCCATCTTATGTTGATGGAGGTTGATCTCAAACTCTCACTGCCCCTTAACCCTTTCCCAAACAATAACGTCATTTGACCACTTTGTTGTAGACGACTTTAAAAAACATTGTGGGAAAAGGAAAAATTGCTCGTAACGAGCAGTTTTTTTCCTTTCCCATAATGATTTTTGCCCTATCAGAAGATTATTTTCCAATTTTATCACATTTTGAAATGTCGTCTGCTAACTCTTTCCATTTGGGACAGTCGAAAATTTGTTGTTTTGGAAAGGGATATGGCTTGTCAAACCATGTAAAACCATCGGCATTCCATTCAAGTCAACCGCGAAACTGCCTCTCATGAATTCCAGACCAACTGAATCGTATATTAAGATAACAGGTATATATCTGCATTCAGACGGCATTTCATAACACAATGTGAGCCCATTTTAGCCAAACTCACAGCATACTTTTTATTCTGGATTACCGGCCCTTTAAGGTAGCAGCACATGGTTATTGGGCCTTCTGTCAGACACCCAATCCTTCTTCAAACCAAATATCACCCTTCACAGTCTATCTGAAATGAAAGGAACTTTCAAATCCACTTTTTTAGCTTTCACCCAAAAGGTCGCATACAAAAGAAAATCGTAAGTGATAGCCTAGTATTCATATGGTATTATTGCATGCAAAATATCATGCATGCTGTGAATACACCCAAAAGTACTGGGTTACCTTCAACTTGTCTTCAGCCTTGGATTGTCGAGTAGATACGATTGAGAAAATATGAAATAACTGATGTGTTGATATGATAATCTTACAAGAAATAAGTAAAGAAAAACCCAATCAATTGTGATATTTAACCAATTTGTACGTATTCACATAAATATTCAGTCCCTGCGTGCAATGTTCTAATCAAGTGTGTTATCCGCCGGAAAACAGCCGAATTTCCCAAGGATTTCTGGTGTATCAATGAACCTCCTACGAGGCAATCGGAACTACTCGGGTATTTCCGTAAGCTGTGAAATACACCCCGGATATAAGTGTAGGGTTACAATTTTTCGGGTAAATCGGCATCCGCCAATTAACACCTTTTCTAGGCGTGCACGTTAAGTAGTTCAATGTATATGGAAGTTGTGGATATCTTTTTTAATCATCTTTTATCGGTAACTCATACAAAATAGCGAAATTATAAGTTGTGACATATATAGTTGTTTCATTAATCAAATTAAAACGACTTTAACGATTTCACATTTAAGATCTATTCATAACAACGAAAGTGAAGTGACGCAATTTCCGCGGGAACCAATATGGCGTCATCCCTATTATTTCAGAGGTGTTTTCATTGGATAAACCCGATGCGTTCAGATTGCCTACGAGGTACTAGTATATCTACCGGCTTGTGACGGAGATTGCCGAGTTGATACGATTATCATACTGTAATACAATCATATCTACCCGGCAATCCCGGTAACAAGTCGGTAGATATACTAGAAATGACCGAGGTGTTCCGAATGATTGTAAAGCTCTACGTACCGGAAGAGAACGGAAAAGGTGCCAATCTGAACACATCGGGTTTATCCAATGTGTATTTCACAGCTCACGGAAATACCCGAGTAGTTCCGAATGATAAAGCCGATGTGTTCAGAGAGTGACGTAAATTGATTTGTATGAAATTATCTTTTCCCGTTAAACTGCTGCAAACCAGAAAATAGCTTCCGTTGTAATAATCAATCATCTAATAGAATGTTATTTTAGTGTAAAACATTTTCACTTTTTTTTCTTTTTTTTTTCTATTTTTGCGCTTCTTCGACATGCAAGAGCAAAGTCCCATGTAGCTAATGTTAACAATGCCGAGGATTATAACGTGTTTATTATTCAACCGAGTATTGGGTTACTTTTGCACTTTACAGAAACTATTTCTGTCATTTGTTAACCCATTTCGACACGCATTTAACCCTTTCCCAAACACCACATTTTCAACTGTCCCAAATTGAAAGAGTTTGCAGACGACATTTCAAAATATGGTGAAATTGAATGATAATCTTCCGATAGGGCAGAAAACTTTGTGGGAAAAGGAGAAATTGCTCGTGACGAGCAATTTCTCCTTTTTCCACAAAGTTTTCTAAAGGCCTCTGCAACAAAGTGGTCAAATGTTGTTATTGTTTTGGAAATTGTTAAGCATCTGGTTTTCATGGAAATTAACAACAAGTGACAAAAAGTTAGCTCGAAAAAATACCACAAAAAAACTGAGAGATTATATTTTCTTGTACCTAAATAAATCTTTAGTGGCCTGCGTGACTAAATTGTTAAGATGGCGGCCATAGAACTTTGGGTCTCTTATTATCTTCTTTAGTCAAAACGGTTTCTTACGTCTGCTAAAGCAGGTGCATTAATACCAGATTTATATATGATGAAATCAGATCCTATTCTTATCGTAACCTCTCGGGTATTTCTGTGGAATTTATAGAATTTCACAATAATATGTATGATAATGAAGTCACCTTTTCCTCTTTTCATCTGATTTAGTCTTTGACCCTCATAGTGCTGGAACCGACTTCATGCTTATGCAAACAGTTTAGATTGGCGGCTGGCCTGTGATCTTACCTTTTTGTTACTCTGAGTATCTTCCACCATCAGAATTAAGCGGATATTTAAGTTTTTGAAAAGCAGTCGACACAAAAAATATTTTTAGAAAAATGATTAGGATTATAAGGGTCAATATTCTTTTCGTTGTCGACTGCTGTTGCTTCAAAGTTGGATCAGTCCAATACAACCATGAGGGAACTGGGTAACATTGTGAAACTGGACCGTTCTAAGCGGGGGTCTAAAAGTGCTGATCGAGCAGTTCTTGGTCCAAATTATCATATTGATTGATCGTCAATTAATAGTGCCGCCAATGAAAACATATTTAAAGTTTCGCCCAGTAACTCCATACAAATCCGTTCGCTTTATCTGGATTTGTACACGAGGAACCGAGGAACCGCCGAGATAAAACTAATAATTCAGGACTTTTACAAACGTATTATCGTATCGTTAAACAAGGCTGTATCCAGAATCAGAGTTTAAATGTTTTGTTTATTCTGACGAAACTAATCAAATGTTTAATGTTTTCAATATGTGGAGAATTTAAACAGTTTTTGCACGGTAATGGGTTGGATTTGTACTTTAGCGCGACACTAAACCAATCATATTTGTTTTGATAAACGAAACGGTTGTCTCGTCCAAGAACAAGCGATAACACTATTTACCAAGGGTTTCGTTAAGCTTTAATTCACATATAAATTGGGTACATTTTGAATTTTAAATCATAGATGTGGTCTTTTTAAATACTCTTGTATATGCATTCTCTTTTTTAATCTTCTTGTATATGCATTCTCTTTTTTAATATTCTGGTATATGCATTCTCTTTTTTAATCTTCTTGTCTTTGCATTCTCTTTTTTAATCTTCCTGTTTTTGCATGCTCTTTTTCAATCTTCTTGTAAATGCTTACTCTTTTTTAATCTTCTTGTATATGCATGTTCTTTTTTAATTTTCTTTTGGCATAATCTTTTTCAATCTTATGGGTATCGGATAAAGGATAAATCGACCAATAATCAAGGGTACATTTAAACTAGGCTAAAGAATCATTTAAAATGACAGCGCTCATGTCAATATATGTTTCGTCGCACGCTGTAAAAGAAAGGTCGTACCAAGAAAACAAAAACAAAAACAGAAAAACGAAATAAATTAAAGTTAACAATTGAGTCAATCTGAGGGTGAGTAGGTATTGACTTAACGGGCCACATTCTCGCAGAGGTATTAGTCAGCCGAAAACTTATTTGGATGCGGAGAAACACATGGGTAAAAAGGCGTTCGTGCACGTAATCGATAAAGTGGTAGATCTTGAAATACCGAACATGTACATAATGATGCAATGGACGAAGAATGCCAGCGCACCAAGTCCAATAATCGGCGCTTACTCCCAACTTTGGAACATTTTTGGGATGAGTGCCTTCTGTCGAAAGGCATTGATATATAATTCAACTTTTATTATTATATGTAGATTAAAAAGGCTGTATAAAAAGTTGTACTCATATGTGACACAATTCACAATTCAATGCCTATCAATTCTTTATTGAAATATAACTATGGATACATAATACTCCCTCCAATTGTGGTAAATGAACGCTTGCAAAGAGTATGCGAAAACAATGCTTTCCAAACAAAATATGAACTTCTCGGATTTCTGATCAATTAATTTCTTCGACGCCATTATATTTATATTTATCACAGATAGATGTCCGTTCTTTCTATATAGACTATTTACATTTGATCAAGTGACTTATAGGCCTATGAGGCCGTGTGTAATTAGACTTATTTATTTGCTATATTTGGCTTTATATTGTATCACCTATACGTGTGAAATAAACAGTATGATATAACAACAACAACAAAAAATTTTTTTTAAATGTAATAGATTTGAAGCGAGATGTTAAGCAAATGACTAATTTGTTATCTGGACGCATTCTACCGCATTTGCAGCTGACGAATTTCATTCAACTGTTACATTCATTTGTCACAACGAGTTTCTTTTATTTTTCAAATACCATTGACTGAGAATATAATAAAATGTAAGATATTTTGTTGTAGTCATACCAAACAGATTAAAGTGCACGTATATATTATACCTTTAAAGCCACGTATACAAGAAAATACACAGGAAAACATTATCCACCCTAAGCAGTACATCTCATTTCCTACCTTGACCTTTCCAGTCCAGTCCGGTTATTGTCAAACTTCTAAAAGTACTTAAAACAAATTAGTTAAAGTTCTCGGACGTCCTACAATAGAAATTTATATATCAAATGTGGATTTGGCGTATTGTATTCAGCTATGCTCCAAACAAATATTCATAAAAGTAAAGTAACCGAAATCGCTCTATAAATGTAGATAATGACGGAAAACCCCCACGGTATCACTAACTGGATGTTACATCCACTGTATGGTAATTAGTTACCCGTATATCCTGTTATTCTTTCTGTGTAGGTTCAACATGGCCAACTGTATGTTATTCCGGTTAGTTCGACGTAAACTTTCAGTGCAAGAACGTGGATGTTTGCTTTCGAAGAATTCTCGGGCCAGGTGTCTATAGCTTGATATATATGCGAACTTTATCTAGGTGATGTAGCCTTGTCACCTGCTTTGTATAAAATAAAAAATACGCCCAAAGTTAGCTAGTATTTAATTGTTTTCTCTGTTTAAGTTTCGAAAAAAAATTGACGTCCGGGGACTTAAGTGCGTCTGATCTTTGGTAATGGATACCCCATGTTTTATAGGTTATTTTCTAACCCTAAGAATGATGGGTAATTTTCATAAAATAGATTCGTGTGTCGTCTGCTTTTCAAAACCTTATGTATCTGCTTATTTTTTATCGAGGAAAGATACTCAGAGTAGCAAACAGGTTAGATCACAGGCCAGCCGCCAATTTACATGGCGACTTCTCTGGATCAAACCTGTTTGCATCAGCATGAAGTCGGTTCCAGTCAAATACGGGTTGACTTTTATTTTTCCATTATTTGAGGTGTAAAATAGACTAGCTGATCAGAACTAAATGGAAAAATTGTGAAATTCGAAGTTAAGGCAGACGATGAAAATGCCAAGCAAGTAAAATATGTTTTAGTTTCGGTAGTCACGATCTATTTTGGCAGAATGATAAAGTGCTCATTTGGAGCATTTCTTTTTAATTTCACAATTTTTTTTTTAGCGATAGTTTCAGCTGAAGATGCTTTAAGTAAGGTATAAAGAAGATAAAAACACTTTAAATGTGATTGTAAACAGAAGAGAACATTTGAAGTAAAAGAAAAATGTTATTGAAACAATACAGATTTGTATTGAAGTTTGATAGACAATAACATATGGCTTTTGAAAGCATACTTAATTAAGGAAGCTTCATTCTACTTAAATATGTTCAGTGTCTATGCGGTAGATCTTAAAAGCGATGTAACGCTTTTCGAACTACGATACATGTTAATGCACTGTATACACACTTTAAATAATTAAAACCGATCTTATTTTGCTTCGAATGAACATTCTCTAGTCAGTTTATATAGTGTAGATCTCAAAAGCGATATTACGCTTTTTGGATTAAGGTACATGTTCAATCACTGCATAGGCCTACACACTTTAAAGAGTTAAAAAAAATCTTATTTTGCTTCCTATGAATTATTTTAGTTCTTCGTCTATGTAATATATAACAAAACAGCTGTTCTGCAGTTTAAATGAGCTGATTTTTAACTTCCACATTGCCTCACATCTTCGAACAAACATCTTTAATCAATATCTATGCGGGCCTAGTTTGCGGGCCTCTAATTTGTCGATTAACCATTCCCAAACGCTAAAATTGTGACTGGTCGAATTTGGGGAAAAAAGATCATCAAAGGACAATGTAATCAATAAAATTTCATTTTTACCGCTTCAGAAGCAGGTCAATTCGGAAACCGCTGTGTCGAAAGGATAATTTGCTCGAAAGAGCAATTTATCCTTTCGCCACAATGGTTTATTTAAAAAAGAAAAAAAGGTCAAAATCGCTACGTTTCGTACTCACTAACTGTCATCCGCTGTTGCTTTCGATTTTCGAAGTAGCCTTACTGTGACAGAACTGTCCCAATTCGTACTCACAACTGTCGTCCGCTCTTGCTTTCGATTTTCGGAGTAGCCTTACTGTGACAGAATTGTCCCACATGGTTATCCGTCGCCGTTTTCCCAATACCAGGTCAGGGATCGATCGATCGATCTTCATTGCCATTCAGAAAGTAGGCCTGTTATCGCAGACAGAAGCGACGGTGTCAGTTTCGACTATCAGCCCATATTTATCTATCAATATTATCAATGCAAGGTGATTGACACGATTTTGTGGGCCGCGTCGTACGAAACGGGGACCATTACCCTTATGGTGCTGGAACCGACTGCATGATTATTGCAAACAGGTTAGATTCAGGCCAGCCGCCAATTTACCTGGCGGCTGGCCTGTGATCTAACCTGTTTACTACGCTGAGTATCTTTCCTCATCTAAATTAAACAGATATTTAAGTTTTGGAAAGCAGATGACACAGGCATGTAATTTTAGGAAAATATCTAGCATTCTGAGGGTTTATGCCGTCGGTATAGACTTTTCGGGGGCAAGAGAACATGATTTGAAATCACATGGCCTCTCTCAGCGTAGGTTCAAATACCGACGAGGGATATGGCTTTTCATGAGAGGTAGTCTCACGACTGTATTACGGAATGTTGATGTTTCTACCTGGCTTGACCTGCCCTTATGGCCAGATGGGCATGGGGTCTTTCTTCATCATTAAGAGTCGGGCATCTCAACATAACTGAAATAATGTTGATGTGATGTAAAACCCATATGAATAAATGAAGATTTTTCGATTTTTTTAAATCTATTTTTGTTTTGGAAGGCGGCGTACAAAACGAAGTATTGTTTTACTAATCGGAACTTCTCGGGTATTTCAGTGAGCTGTGAAATACACTTCGGATATAAGTAAAGTGTTACAATTTTTCGGGTAAATCGGCCCCGGCGTATAACACCTTTTCTAGGCGCGCACGTTAAGTAGTTCAATGTGTATGAAAGTGTTGTACGTCCTTTTAGAAAAAACATTTCTCGGTAACTCATACGAAATGGAGAAATTATTAGTTGTGACATATAAAGTTGTTTCCTTAATCAAATTGAACGACTTTTTAGATTTCATATTTAAGATCTATTTTTGAAAACGAAAGTAAAGTGACGTCATTCTGCTGTCAACAATATGGCCTTAACCCTATTATTTCAGAGGTGTTTTCAGTGGATAAACCCGATGATTTAAGATTGCTGTTTTACTAAATGATTTAAGGAAAATATTTGCGCAAGTCAAAACCCAAAATCATCGATATCATTTTAAATAAATGTACAATATTGGCATTCGAAGCGTCTCAAAGAGACAGGTCCCATGCTACCAAGGCCCATAGTCGGGAAAGTATTTTCTTTCCCACAAATTTTTCCAAATTTACAGTCACGTGACAACATTGTCCGAGGACCATGTCGCCTTCTGGTATAACGTCCAAAACATTAATAAACACATTGGGCGTGTATAATAAAGATTCGTTAAACGTCTACGTTGAGTAGTACGTCGTTACCATTGAATCTCAATGAGAGACGCTTCCAACGAAGTGTTACTTTGCAATATTGCTTCGCCCAATATTGAAATAAGAGGAATTGTTGTTTTAGACTTACAGCAAATCTTAAACCGTTAAGTAAAACGGTACCCTGGTACCAAGTAAAGCCAGCATGAGTTTCATATGAATATTCAGTGGTGTGGTGGTTTGCTTCTGGGACTAGATACCGATCAACCGGGGTTCGTTTCCCGATGGCTGTCAGCTACTAACTGTAGTGTGCCCTTGGGCAAGACACGTTTCCTAATCTAGTACTGGAAATTTATGCTTGGAACATGTAAAACCATAACGCTCACGACTGAGCACTCTACATTAATGGAAAAAATAAACAAAGCAAACAAAAACACTCGGAACCATTTACCCAACGTTGCGGTTTGTGGGGGATAGTGGGTCAGGGGAAGAGCATCGGCCTCAGGACACGGGGGGTCATGGGTTCTACTCCTGTGAGAAGCGGGATCTGCCTTGCAACCTTTCATTAACTCACAATCGGCGCGATTACTGGTTATGTATCCAGGAGGCAGAATCGAGAGTGATTTATCTAAGTTGTAAGAACATGTTTCACAATCGATGTAGAATAAATAAGTTAAAACTAAACCCCTGTTTTCGTACGAGCTACGTCTATTCTACTGGGGTGCCTGTTTTTTTTCCTTACAACTTTTACATTCCGATAATCGAATTCTGCCAAACAAATCCCCCTGACTCGGCCAGTGTTTCGTACTTTTACCCATTTAAACTGTATTCAATAATTGATAAATAGTTCGTCCCTCTTCACAAATAACCGACTTCGTGTGAAATGGACCAACAACGTTCGTTTCACACAGTGTTAAATCAAAGACCTTGGGAACCGATCAACCCTTTCCCAAACAATAACGAAATTTGACTACTTTGTTGAAGACGACCTTAGAAGACAATGTGGGAAAAGGAGAAATTGCTCGTGACGAGCAATTTCTCCTTTTCCCACAGGGTTTTCTGCTCTATCTGAAGAATGTTTCTCAATTTCATCACATTTTGAAATGTCGTCTGCAAGCTCTTTCGATTTGGGACGGTCCAAAATTTGTTGTTTGGGGAAGGGTTAAAAAGGGCTAAAACGCACACTCAAACACGAATATTCTGAAAGCCAAACAAGCCCATTAAATTATGAATGATTTCTTTATGCACTCACGTTTCTTTTATAAACCTGCAACATATCACACAAATCCACTTTAAAAGAAACTTCATACAATGTCAGAGGCAAATGCCTTTTTACACAGCGTAAGATTACAACAAACTTTTACTTTTAATCTTAACCAGTTAACAATGTTTACGAAAAAATATCAATTTGATTCATAGAGAGAAAAACATTGCTGTTATAATCTTAACGACGTCCACTGGAGAACGAAGTTACATGAAAGGGAGTTCATGTATGTATGAGCAATTTATCTTTTCCCAATGGTATAAGATTGACAGTGGGTTTCCTGCGTTGAAATACCATGTCACGTTAAAATGTACATGTCTATGTACATGTCTATGTTGTTGATATTGTAACGTTTGTGGAACAATGACGACAATTTGAGAACCTAATACATTTTTATAGAGAACATGCAGGTGTTTAGATGGACAGCACAACAGATCAGTGGATGTCAGTGATTTGATAAGGATAAAATGTCTCCTTTTGAGCAATTTATTCCTTCGTTACAATCGTCTGGAATTTGTGGGTATTCTTTGTTGTTGTCTGCTGTTGCTTCAATGTGGGTAGAGTAAGAGATTTTCGAATTGGGTAAAGAGCTCAAGGGTTCAGAGCCATACCATAGTAAGTGATTCGGGGGCCTCCGTGGCCTAGTGGTTAGAGTACAGAACTTGAAATCACATGGCCCCTCTCCGCGTGGGTTCAAATCCTGAGAGGGATGTCGATTTTCATGAGGTCAGTCTCCCGACGAAATGCCGATGGTTGTACCCGCCTTGACCAGCCCTTATGGGCAGTTGAGTATGGGGTCTTCCTCCATCATTAAGAGTCGGGCATCGCTACATAACTGAAATAATGTTGATGTGATGTAAAACCCATAAAAAAGTAAGTGATTCATGTTTATAAAGCACTCATTATAGTCTTGCACTGAACCCTCGAGCTGTTTTAAAAATCAATTGTCTGACTTAACTGAATATGCTCTACCAAACTGTAAAAGGTCATTCATTTTCAATTATCATTTTTTGTTTGTTTTGATTAAAACCTTTCTCAAACAACAAGTTTTCGAATGTCTCATATTGAAAGAGTTTGAAGACGACATTACAAAAAGTGATGGAATTGTAAACAATCTTCTGATAGGGCATGAAACATTGTGGGAAAAGGAGAAATTGCTCTTTACGAGCAATTTCTCCTTTTCCCACAATGTTTTCTAAAGTCTTCTGCAACAAAGTGGTCAAATGTCGTTATTGTTTGGTAAAGGGTTAACGTTGAACACCACAAGCAAATGCAGAGGGTTTGTATCTCTGGCTTACATTCCATTCTTCGTAAAAGTGCATACTGTTCACGACTGATAGACTAGTTGTAGACTACCGAACGACTGATGTGTCATTCTCATTAACCCTTTTCCAAAACAACACATTTTCGACTGTCCCAAATTGAAAGAGCTTCAAAATGTGATGAAATTGAAAAAAAGTATTATTCAGATAGAGCAGAAAACCTTGTCGGAAAAGGGAAAATTGCTCGTTACGAGCAGTTTTTCCTTTTCCCACAATGTTTTCTAAAGTCGTTTGCAACAAAGTAGTCAAATGTCGTTATTATTTGGGAAAGGGTTAAAGTGACTAGCGTACGGCTCTCCATTCCTCTGTACTTTTTAACTAGCGACTGGTATCCCGTAAAAGTGCATATTATGGTATTGATTAGCCACGCTAAAGTGGATCATTCGAAAAATCGACGAAATGGGCCACGAGGGCAGTTGGCCAATAGAAAACGATGTATTATTCATGGCGTCTGTTCCATTCCATTGCACAATTCCTGTCGTCGATTCTGATTGGCCCAGCAAAAGTACATAAACACGTCATCATCATTCTACGAAATAATTAATGGAGTCAATACATCGTATGTCCTCAACTGATTTTTTACTTTGAAATATCACCTTAGGCGGTATGCAAATGTTTTAAGAGATGGTCCTGGGGCCGTTCCCTATATATACTTTTAAAAATCTTTTAAAGATATAGTCTTTAGCCTCTGGGATATTGCACTTTTTTGTCCACATTTTATAAAAGTCGCACACCATACTTATCGTACATTGTTAAATTGCCCTCGCAAATTACCCATGTATTCCTACTAGTAAATCGAAGAATAACATTCTATTTCAACTGAAGCATAAACAGTTCATGGTTGGCAAGGAATATAACAATAAATTCATCTTCGCATACAATTGTAGGAA
Organism: Cerastoderma edule; assembly: GCA_947846245.1. Taxonomy (NCBI): domain Eukaryota; kingdom Metazoa; phylum Mollusca; class Bivalvia; order Cardiida; family Cardiidae; genus Cerastoderma; species Cerastoderma edule. The sequence goes on from OX401421.1 coordinate 16,556,154, forward strand.
TGGTAAATATACATACGCCCACACACACCCACACCCACAAACACCCCCACATACATACACACGCTCACACATACACAAAACAATACTTAATGTATTTAGTTGGACAATGTCTTAAAGAGAGTTTCAAATATTGATTCATATACATCTATGCATATATACTCACAATGGATATACATATACATACATGCAAACATACATATTATCTAAGAACTATAATTAACTGGTCACGAAAATACCGTGATGATAGCTAACTATCATCTAATTTTAGTTGCCTCCGGTTAAAAGCTTTATTACAATACTAAGCAAGTCTGTACTGATCCTTTTTCTTGTCAGATTTCAAAAGTTGAATAAATTTAAACAGTAAATAGAAACAAGCAATGGTTGCTTATCTAATGGTAATTGCCTAAATGATGGGGGTTACGCTGAAAATCAAGTCAAGACGAAATAATATATAGGGACTGTTTTACGCATTGCGCTGTTTGTGTCACAAATGTTGAAAAGATAATTTGATCAGTTATCGTAGTTAAATAAATGAACTATTTCAGTATCTACATTTCCAACATGCTGAAACCTGTGATTTCATTGAATAAATGTAATTGTGAAACCACGAGCATTAGGGCCTTCAAAGCTTTCACTGAAAAACTTGTTTAACCAACCGTTAGACTGCTTGGTAATGTTCTAAAAGACATTCATTTGGTGTTGTCAGCTTTCCATGACCTTAGAAATCTGCTTAATTTTGGCGAGGAAAGATACCCATGGTAGCAAACAGGTTAGATCACAGGCAAGCCGCCAATTTACTTGGCGGCTGACCTGTGATCTTACCTGTTTGCATAAACATGAAGTCGGTTCCAGCACTATAATGGTTAATAGTTATAGCTTGATCTCGGAATACCTTGGTAACATCACGTGATAAGAGTGTCGACCTTTTTCATAATCTGGGTCCAAGACTCTCCAACCATTTGAATTGATACGCAGGACGGAGATATAAGAAAAATTACAAAACAACCTGTCAAAACGGTTTACTAAATCTGTAACCAAATATGCCATATCTTAACCTAATGGTTATGAAGGGAGATTAAAAGTATATCCATCATGTAGTTTTACGTTTTTCAATACCTCTGTGATGTCATTATATTCATAGAAAACATTTAAATTTTAAAAATATTAAAATCTCAATCTGTGAGAGAGTCGTTTTAAGACGCAAACGTCACATCTCGTTGTAAAGTGCATGCGGGCTGAATACACCGATATTAACGTACCTATATGGAGAAGTTTATTTCGCTTCAAACCTTCTACTCTAAAGGTTTGTTTACGGTTTAAGCTCACTAACTAGTATCTTCTCTAACAACATTATCCGCACCAAGGGCCCGTTTTACTAAACAACTAACGGAAAATATTTGCGTAAGTCAAAACTAATAAACATTGATAGAAACTTCAATAAAAGGACAATATTGCAATGAGAGACGCTTTCAATGGTGTGTTACTTTGCAATATTGCTTTGCCAAATATTGAAATAAAAGGACTTGTTGTTTTAGACTTACGCAAATCTTAAGCGTAAACTGTTAAGTATAACGGTACCCAAGACTTTATCTCTTTTCCAAACGCCAAATGGTCTACTGTCCCAAATTCAAAGAGTTTTCAAACTATGTTTCAAACGGTTGTTCATTATGTGTAATTCAACATTTATATACAGTGGCTTCGACAATATTATGCCGCAGGTCCGTGGAAATATTGTTGTTAAAAGATTGGTGTGGAAACAGTTTTCTAGGGAAACAGACTGATGGAGAAAAGCAATCGGAACTACTCGGGTATTTCCGTGAGCTGTGAAATACACCTCGGATATAAGTGTAGGGTTACAATTTTTCGGGTAAATCGGCATCCGCCAATTAACACATTCTAAGCGTGCACGTTAAGTAGTTCAATGTGTATGGAAGTGTTGGGTATCCTTTTAAATCATTTTTTATCAGTAACTCATACCAAATGGCAAAATTGTTGTTGTGACATGTATAGTTGATTCCTCAATCAAGTATAACGACTTTTAAGATTTCACTTTTAATATCTATTTTTAAAATCGTCATTCTCGCGGGAAACAATATGGCGTCATCCCTATTATTTCAGAGGTGTTTTCATTGGATAAACCCGATGTGTTCAGATTGGGAGAAAAGTCTTAATAAGACTAGTCCTGTTGACAGAATACTGGTACATGTATGCATAACCCATTCCAAACAATAACGACATTTGACCAGTTTGTTGCAGACGACTTTGGTAAACATTTTTGGGAAAGAAGAAATTGCTCGTAACGAGCAGTTTCTCTTTTCCCACAATGTTTTCTGCACCATCAGAAGATTATTTTCCAATTTCATCAACTCTTTCAATTTGGACCAGTCGAAAATTTGTTGTTTGGGAGAAGGTTAATGAAATTGTACTTTTAGTCAACAACAGGTTTGAGATATGAAAGTGCATTTGAAATTGGATCACAGCGCTCGACACGTGGGATAATTTTGATATAAAAACTTCCTTTCACGAATGTTCGTAGAACGCTTTTCTTCTTATGAGATGACGAGACGTGCCTAAACTGTAGCCACCGCTTCGACTAAAATTAGATGTGAATAGAATACTCTTTAACATTGGTTGGGCGTAACCGTTGGGACAGAATGATAAGTTGCTCAAAAGGGATGCGTTGCAAATCTTCTATAATCTAATGTGAATTATAAACTGATTTACATTGGTTGGTGATAACAATTGAGACACAAGTAGAAATCACCCAAACCTGAAGCGTTGTATAACTTTTACCATGGTTAGATGTGAACAATGAAATGTTTTACATTGGTTTGTGGCAGCCATTGTGACAAAGGGAGAAAATGCCCAAACGTGAAAGTCACAAAGCTTCTATTATTAGATGTGAAAATTGAAATGTTTTACATTGGTTTGTGGCAGCAATTGTGACAAAGGGAGAAAATGCCCAAACGTGAAAGTCACAAAGCTTCTATTATTAGATGTGAATATTGAAATGTTTTACATTGGTTTGTGGCAGCAATTGTGACAAAGGGAGAAAATGCCCAAACGTGAAAGTCACAAAGCTTCTATTATTAGATGTGAAAATTGAAATGTTTAACATTGGTTTGTGGCAGCAATTGTGACAAAGGGAGAAAATGCCCAAACGTGAAAGTCACAAAGCTTCTATTATTAGATGTGAATATTGAAATGTTTTACATTGGTTTGTGGCAGCAATTGTGACAAAAAGGAAGAATTGTGACGGAAGCTTGACGCTTAGTAATTGTGCCGACTCGTGGGATAGTCACGGCGATTTTTTCCTCGCTTAACAGGGCGAGTTCGAACCCGGAACCCTCGGTACTAGAGGCTGACGCTCTACAACTTCACCACTGTCGCCCACAAACACACATATAACATACAGCATTGGTTGGTGGAAACCATTGTGACAAAAGCAGAAATCACCCAAACTGGAAGCGCCGCACAACTTTTCGTTTGGTTAGATGTGAATAAAGAAATGTTTTACATTGGTCGATGCTAACCACATTGACGACGAAAAGACATTTCTCCTCTCGTGTGATGCAGAAATGTCAAATCGTACTCATGTACATGACAGAAAAGATTTAAGAAATATGTGACAAAGTCATAACAACAACTGAAAGATCTGGTCTTAACGAGTGTCTTTTCACAAGAATTTTCAACCGGTCACTTTTTTAAAACTCTCGATTTTGCTTTTTGTTTCTCTTCGTATAATCGTCCTATGCTCTTTTCTTTCCATAGTCGTAAACTCTAATCTGGGAATGGCTGGTCCACACAAAGAGAAGTTAGTTTAGTTAATTTGTATATAAAGGCCACTGGCCCACAATACAACACATATGCATTATACTGTCAAACCACAGTGTCCAAGACAGTTAACACATCTAAACAACTTCATTATGATTCGACATGCATGTATGTTAATAGATCAAAGTATACTACATAACGGTAACCCCATCTAAAAGAATTAACAAAACGAAGTATAATGATTCTACTGCAAAACATTCGATTTGAGAGCGCTTATCACATAGAAACATTGCTGTGGGTTAGGAAATTTGCTCATGCTAAGTATTCACCCACCATAACATAATTTCACTATACAATGTCATCTAATTCGAGATGACTGGCGTCATATCATGGTTGCAGTTGCAGTACATTAATAACGGACATACTAAGCAATGGTTATTGTGGGTAAAATACACCTATAGCTCTTTAAAAGAAAGATAGGGAAACGAAATGTTAATCATAAACACTGTGAAATAAGAATTGTTCCAGTAAATCAAAATCAGGCAGATGCTACCCAACCTGTATAGATATGGTTTTAAGGCGCTTAATCACAATTGTGAGGAAATTTGGAATTTGAAATTCAACTTCTACAAAGATACCAACTCAGAGATATGTGTTCAGGGAGTGATAAATGTTAAAACATTGATATTTACAATCATTGCAACTGAACAAAAGTCTTTTTTTTAAACTTCAACCCTTTTCCCAAACAACATCGGCATTTGACCATTTTCTGCAGACGACTTTAGAAAACATTGTGAGAAAAGGAGATATTGCTCTTTACGAGCAATTTCTCCTTTACCCACAAGGTTTTCTGCCCTATCAGAAGATTATTTTTCAATTTCATCACATTTTGAAATGTCGTCTGCAAACTCTTTAAATTTAGGACAGTCGTAAATCTGTTGTTTGCAAAAGGGATAAACAATGTTTAGTGGGCCTTATCTATTGGAGAGTCGGTTTGTGAATAAATGTAGAAATTCCTTCTCGCGTACCAGGGTATTATAAAGCGACAAGGGCGGTAAAATTGGACGACAGTTGCACATAGGATAGGGAGATCATCGGACTACTGTACAGAGGGTCCCGGGTTCAAATCCCCGTAAGGCGAGGTGAAAACTGTCGGAACTAACCCACAAACTGGCGCGATTACCGGTGTATTGTCCAGGAAGCCTTCATCGAGAGTGACTTGATCGGCCTTATTAAGCCAAAGTAAAACAATAAAAGCAAAAAAAAGAACCATTTGTCGATCGTATCTAAAAAGTACCACCTCTTATTCGAGGCACAGTTCGTTGTCCATGAAATAAACAATTAGAACTCTTGCATCGAAATGTTGGCATCATGTTAGCGGGCTGCAGTCACTGCACTTTATATTCACTAGTGGAAATGGCACTGTGTTAACTACATGCAGGCGCATTATCCACCAAACGATTAAATGCTAATTTAGTCACGACAGAATCCAGCAAATATGGCCACACAATTACGCCTACTTCTTTAACCCTTTCCCAGACAACAAATTTTCGACTGTTCCAAATTGAAAGAGTTTGCAGACGACATTTCAAAATGAGATGAAATTGGAAAATATTCTTCTGATAGAGCAGAAAACATCGTGTGAAAAGGAAAAAATGATCGTCACGACCATTTTTTCCTTTTCTTACAATGACTTCTAAAGTCGTCTGCAACAAAGTAGTCAAATGTCGTTACTTTTTGGGAAAGGGTTAAAACCTTTGATGATTATCAAAGACTTAAAAAAAGTGGGCGTAATTGTGTGGCTCAAAATGTAGACATCTTTAAAGACGCTTGTTTACAGTTGAGAGAATTTTGGAAGTCAAAATAACATGTAGTTGAAACAATACAGGTTTTGTATTGTTGTATACTATACAACTAAAAGGAGTTATCGACAGCATTATTAATTCAGGAAGCATCAATACATTTACATCTTAATAAGTGCAGTCTATATAAACCGTTAGTATTTGAGTTTTAAGATATTGTATTCAACAAATAGATATTCAAATAGAATCAAAAGCGTTGCAACGGTATAAAGATCTACGGCGAGGAGACTCTAAATTTAGATATATTGCAAATGTTTTGATTAATACTGATTTTCAACCGTTTTCATACACCAATACAAACACAATACTGTTTCATACACCAATACAAACACAGTACTGTTTCATACACCAATACAAACACAGTACTGTTTCATACACCAATACAAACACTACTGTTTCATACACGAATACAAACACAGTACTGTTTCATACACCAATGCAAACCCAGTACTGTTTCATTCACCAATACAAACACAGTACTGTTTCATACACCAATACAAACCCAGTACTGTTTCAAAAACTTTAAATTCTGTTTGGCTTATGAGGCACTTTTCACGGATTATACCAAGTACCTCCCAACTTCTTTCACTCTGCCAGGCGCCAAGCGGATATTAGTCGGTAACCATTGAATTTAACTGGCTCGCGGCACAAAAACTGGCTACTTGGGAACACGAGAAACATTCTCCGGACCAAGGCCTCCCGTGGAGCTCGAACCATTGACCTCCCCGTTCCGAGGCGGACGCCTTAACCACAAGGCCACGGTGACGGTCGCAATAACATTTTGCAATCTGGACCCCCTCTGCGCGGGAATCAAACCCACGACCCGCATGTTCCGATACCGGTGTACTACAAAAACTATGCACCGCGGAGAAATATCATATCTCGTCATACACACCAATTTATGCGGTGGTCTGGGTTACGTTTTACTAAATAACTTAAGAAAAAATATTTGCATAAGGCAAACTCGCTGTGCATGAAAATAACCTTAACCAATAACCAAACAGTAGCGACATTTGATCAGTTCGTTGCAGAATACCCAATGGAAAACATTACGGGAAAAGGAGTAATTGCTTTTAACGAGCAATTTCTCCTTTTCCCGCTATGTGTTCTTCCCTATCAGAAGATTATTTTTCAATTTCATCCCATTTTTAAATGTCGCCTGCAACTCTTTCAATATGAGACAGACGAAAATGTGGTGTTTGGTAAAGGGTTAAACAAAATAAAAACATTGCAATGTGCGACGTTATTGGAAGCGTCTCGGAGCAATATTGCTCTTCCATTCATTGAATTAAGGGGAAACGTTGTTTTGAACTTACGCAAATTATTGGCGTCAGATATTTAATAAAACACTACCCTGGGTACCGTTTTTCTAAACAGTTTGCGCTTGAGGTTTGCGTAAGTGTAAAACAACGATTCCTCTTTTATCAATATTGGGCTAAGCAATATTGCAAAGTAACAAATCATTGTAATTGTCTCTCCGAGATGCTTCCAATGACGTGTCACATTGCCATATTGCACTATCCAAGTTGATCAATTATGACTTACGCAAATACTTTTCGTAAGTTGTTTAGTAAAACGGTACCCTGTGTGCTTAAGTAACTATATATTGTGTTTGATGGGGTTGTTTTCCCGTCCTTTATAGTTATATAGGATCGTATGCCACACTAATATGTTTCCTGGATATCAAACGTACAGGATATTTTCTTTTGTGCGTCTGTTACGTTTCCGTTAGAGTACAGAACTAGACAGAAGCAGAAATATTTTGATGGGTTGTTTACCTGCCCTTTATAGTTATACAGGCTTGCATGCCGCACTAATATGTTTCCTGGATATCACACGTACAGGATATTTCCTTTGTGCGTCTGTTACGTTTCCGTTAGAGTACAGAACTAGATAGAAGCAGAAATATTTTGATGGGTTGTTTACCTGCCCTTTATAGTTATACAGGCTTGCATGCCGCACTAATATGTTTCCTGGATATCACACGTACAGGATATTTCCTTTGTGCGTCTGTTACGTTTCCGTTAGAGTACAGAACTAGATAGAAGCAGAAATATTTTGATGGGTTGTTTACCTGCCCTTTATAGTTATACAGGCTTGCATGCCGCACTAATATGTTTCCTGGATATCACACGTACAGGATATTTCCTTTGTGCGTCTGTTACGTTTCCGTTAGAGTACAGAACTAGATAGAAGCAGAAATATTTTGATGGGTTGTTTACCTGCCCTTTATAGTTATACAGGCTTGCATGCCGCACTAATATGTTTCCTGGATATCACACGTACAGGATATTTCCTTTGTGCGTCTGTTACGTTTCCGTTAGAGTACAGAACTAGATAGAAGCAGAAATATTTTGATGGGTTGTTTACCTGCCCTTTATAGTTATACAGGCTTGCATGCCGCACTAATATGTTTCCTGGATATCACACGTACAGGATATTTCCTTTGTGCGTCTGTTACGTTTCCTTTAGAGTACAGAACTAGACAGAAGCAGAGATATTTTGATGGGTTGTTTTCCCGCCCTTTATAGTTATACAGACTCTCATGCCACACTAATATGTTTCATGGATATCAAACGTACAGGATATTTTCTTTTGTGCGTCTGTTACGTTTCCTTTAGAGTACAGAACTAGACAGAAGCAGAGATATTTTGATGGGTTGTTTTCCCGCCCTTTATAGTTATACAGACTCTCATGCCACACTAATATGTTTCATGGATATCAAACGTACAGGATATTTTCTTTTGGGCGTATGTTGTGTCGTTGTCGTTAGAGTACAGAACTAGATAGAAGTAGAATTATCATCTACAAAAAGAAATCATAAATAAACGGCTGCTTAAAATACGTCACTTATTTCGTCTTGAACATAGATAAACCACCAAGAAGTCCTTACTTTTCATATTTTACGTACTTACGTTTACGGCAATTTACAAAGGTCATGGTCAAATACCATTTTCTTTCATACTATTTAATATTAATTCAATAAAAGCTATGATGTAGGTACTCATGACGATCTTATTCAGTACCTTCATTATAACATTGACCGTTTGGTTTTGAAATATTTCATGCCACAGATCTTATTGTTTATACTTATCCTTAGCTTAGATCGAAATTATTTACCCATTTATTTTATTTTACTTTAATCATTAACCTGTGTATATTTGTACGTGTATTTGTTTTTAAGCTGTACAAATATACTACAAGAGAAAATTGATGCAAGCCTCAAAGTCGCCCGCAAAAATTATTTTGATTTTTCTTCCTAAACAAAACATCCAACAAAACATGAAAGGAATATAATTGAAATTTATTTATTATACGTACAAACCTATTTAGTCATTCAAACCCATTAGAAAAAGCATGTTACTCGGATTATGAAAACAATTGCACATGACATTATGAAACCATTATGAAACTTTAAAGACATTGTAACAAAACAAGATATGGCTTTTAATACTTAAATTAAAGTTATCTTTACCGTTTATCAATATGGCTTCTTCCAAATTTCACAATATTAATTTTGTGCAGATGTTTTCAATTTGGAAAACTATCTAATTTCAATATGATCAAATGTGTTAAGAAATATGCAACAGAAGAATTTAACCAGCAAACCCATATAGAAACTGAGTCTTTCTAAACTTTTATGAAAGTTGTCTGTAATTGTTTTCATTGTTTGCCAACACAAAATATGTATTGGAAACTGCTTGTTTAAAGATATTGAATTTGGAAAACAGATGTCAAACGATCACGCGATAATACACTTGCAGCAAAAGCTAGAATCTATTGAGGAGGCAAAAGAAATAAATGTTCAATAAAAGCAATTTCTGTATATTATTTGTCATATTTTGTAATTGGTGTCAGTTTATGCTTACAAATTGGATAATGAAATTATCATTTACAAAAAAAACCTTAAACAATGAAAATGTTCATGGAAGCTGCACCATTAATCATTTTCTTTAAATGACTACCAACTATCATTAAACTGATAGACCCGAAACTTGTAATTTTTATGACGGTTTGGGAAATCATTGTGACGGAATGAGAAATTCGTTACAACGAAGCACATTTTCTCCCATTATTTTCACACTCTATCCTTTTTTTTAATTTTATATAAAACAATCAATTTAATCATAATCTTATAAGCACCCTACCATGTTTTCAGCATTAATTTAGTACTAACGAAAGGTTGAAAAATGTATGACAAATTACTGAAGATAACGTATATCTAATATGAAATTCTTTTTAAAATGTCATTAATGTATATAAACATGGAATAATGTAGGGAGGAAAGGCAACAATCTTGTTTGCTCATGTTCAATTGTAAAGAAAGAGGAAGCTTAAAGCAGGCAGCATTTATAAGATATGAAGACAATATTTCAATTGCAATATTGTTTAGATGAAACCATTGCAAGAGAAAAGCAATTAACAAACTGTCTACGTATTACTTAATATCTTTGAGGCACCACTAATAGCAAACTACAACTTTTAAGTGAAAATTTCTTTATAAGCACCGACCAATCCAAGCCTTTTTGAATGTTTCATTATGTAAAGTGATGTGCACGAACTTCGCATGGAAGACACATTTGTATTTCTGCCTAAACAAACGATTACATATAACACTTTTAAGAGAGAGTTGGCCGTGGGACATTCTATGTTGACCTAATTTGAACTACAGAAAGACCAAATCTTAGCATTTTACAGATGTTTTGCAACTGTCATTATTAAAACACAGTTTTCGCATCACATAAAGGCTTGTTGTTGATGCTATCGCGCCAAGTGACCTAAAATTAAATGTACGGTACGAACGTAAAATGGGACGAATCGCATAGAAAAAGATCGAAGTGTTTTAGTGATTATCTTTTTGCTTTTAAAAATATAACATTAAAAGCATCTGTATAAATACTTTCTGATTGTGAAATGTTACTTTACCGATAAAAAGTAGGCGATTTAAAGGATAGAATGTCGATAATTCTGCCTAAAGGCTGAAACCCGCTTTTTCATCGGCTCTAAGACCGTAACACCTATCGTTTTCTTTGTTATTTTCGTCGATCAAAATGGAATTTATAGGCGATGGACTAGACTGAATCGCTGCATATATTAATTATCGTTTAATCATAAACAACTATTTACAATCAATGCTTAAGCGGTTAAAAGAAATGTTTGAGGGAATAAACAGGGTCGGTCTTTTAACAAAAGTGATTTGACAGTTGAGATGATACGAGCACCTGCAGACGCATTTCATTGGTCAAATTGTTGGACTGCTACCTCGTAGATTACGTAATAAAATATTGGGTTTTGGAATATTTATCATATAGCAAGTCTAAAATACCTCGTCAGACGAGTTTACACATTGGACTGGCACTCGGTAACATTTTATTGATAAAGAATACTGATTTTTAGGCTAACTAAACGAGATACAGGCTGAAAAATGGACCTGCTATTGTTAGAAATAGATCTTATTCTAACTAATTTTCTTAATAAAACCTTTAAAGATCACAAAATCAAACTTAAAACATTTTTTTGAAACAATGAAAAAAGTAGGAAAATTATAGAAGTAATAAGATTAAAGCCTCTGTTATGAATTATTTTCAAAATAATGGAAACAAAATTCAATAAAGCATCCCTTTCCCCATGTGCACTAACCAAAAGCTTTTACAAATATGATCGCCGCCTTCTGGCGGGCGATCAATAATACACACATATGTGGTGGTCAAATAACAGATTAAGGTCTATCTCCCTTATCAGGTTTAAAAGAGAGGAGTACACGTGTTAACTTTATTTGGTGAACTAACGTATAGGAGTTTCGTTTATACACCACTGTATGTCCAAATTGTGGTACTGTCATCATGCCGTCCGTCCATAGAGCCGTATCTGTCATCATGCCGTCCGTCCATAGCGCCGTATCTGACTTCATGCCGTCCGTCCATAGCGCCGTATCTGACTTCATGCCGTCCGCCCATAGAGCCGTATCTGACTTCATGCCGTCCGTCCATAGAGCCGTATCTGACTTCATGCCGTCCGTCCATAGCGCCGTATCTGTCATCATGCCGTCCGTCCATAGAGCCGTATCTGTCATCATGCCGTCCGTCCATAGAGCCGTATCTGACATCATGCCGTCCGTCCATAGAGCCGTATCTGACTTCATGCCGTCCGTCCATAGAGCCGTATCTGTCATCATGCCGTCCGTCCATAGAGCCGTATCTGACTTCATGCCGTCCGTCCATAGAGCCGTATCTGACTTCATGCCGTCCGTCCATAGAGCCGTATCTGACTTCATGCCGTCCGTCCATAGAGCCGTATCTATCATCATGCCGTCCGTCAATAGAGCCGTATCTGACTTCATGCCGTCCGTCCATAGCGCCGTATCTGTCATCATGCCGTCCGTCCATAGCGCCGTATCTGTCATCATGCCGTCCGTCCATAGAGCCGTATCTGACTTCATGCCGTCCGTCCATAGAGCCGTATCTGTCATCATGCCGTCCGTCCATAGAGCCGTATCTGTCATCATGACGTCCGTCCATAGAGCCGTATCTGTCATCATGCCGTCCGTCCATAGGAGCGTATCTGTCTAATACCGTCCGTCCATAGAGCGTATCTGTCACCATGCCGTCCGTCCATAGAGCCGTATCTGTCTGTACCGTCCGTCCATAGAGCCGTATCTGACTTCATGCCGTCCGTCCGGGAAGCGTATCTGTCATCATGCCGTCCGTCCATGAGAGCCGTATCACTGACTTCATGCCGTCATCCAGAGCCGTATCTGTCATCATGCCGTCCGTCCATAGAGCCGTATCTGACTTCATGCCGTCCGTCCATAGAGCCGTATCTGTCATCATGCCGTCCGTCCATAGAGCCGTATCTGTCATCATGCCGTCCGTCCATAGAGCCGTATCTGTCACCATGCCGTCCGTCCATAGAGCCGTATCTGTCATCATGCCGTCCGTCCATAGAGCCGTATCTGTCATCATGCCGTCCGTCCATAGAGCCGTATCTGACTTCATGCCGTCCGTCCATAGAGCCGTATCTGTCATCATGCCGTCCGTCCATAGAGCCGTATCTGACTGAATGGTATAGTGGACCTAACGGTCTTGTAGTTTACGTGCTGGATTGGTAATACGGGAGTCTGTGGTTCGTTCTCCACAGGGTCGGTGTTTTCGAAGGAATTCATATGCCAAGCAACTTAAGAGCCCTAGCGTAGTTCAGGTGAAACCAAGGAAACCCGTTATATATCTAGGACAAGCAAGACTCAGTGTTAAACCCCATATAAAAAGGATCGTGACTAAATAATTGAAAGGAATCATTTCAAGCCTCAATATTAAAAGAAGAAAAAAGTTTGACGAAAATGTATATTGTTAAAGGCTCACAAAAGAAGATTAATGCTACATCAAACTATATTGTTTGGTAATATTTTGGTCAGATTCAAATAGCTATCACCAAAAAAATCCCAAATCCCCCAAAAAAATTGAACGCAAAAGCCAACGACAGATAACCCACATTAGCCAGTTTGATATTTCAGATTGCCTGATGCTTCACGTGATACACACATCTTTGAAACGACCAATCAGAATTCGTTATTTTTAATATATAAACAAATATATTGTTGATAAAGATGATGAAATTGCAAGCAACACTATTTCAAGCACAAAATAACTTATGTTTAAAGATTTTGCTCAATAGTGTCTCAATGCATTCGAACATTGATGTTCATGAATTCTATGAACACAATAAACGTACTCCAAACAGTAATTAATTTGTACTCATATCCTTTCATGTGCCTTTAACTGTTGCGCAACCAAAACATTCCGGCGTTCTCAGAATAGTGCCTCTTTTCTGAGAGCGAAAATCAAAACAACGCCTTTACATCAAATTCAATGAGATAGGCAGTTTCTAAATTAGGGGTTTTGCGGAGGTAAGAGATCTGTTCAACTATGTCAGTGTATCAGTGTATCACCAGGCCGGGGTTATTCCTCCCAAACGAACGAGCCGCCTCCAGCTTCCGGATATGACGTCATCCATAGTTCGACATCCGGGGAGAAAAAAAGATGGCATTTATAATTGGCGTGTGGGACTTCTTTTGTAGAGCGTGATGGCATTCATGACTGCAGAACGGATAATAGCTTCGTCTGCACGGGGAGTGCGGTGCCTAATTAGGGTTGTGTGGAAAAGGTCAAGTTTTCAACGAGTAATCAAAATCGAACGCACCCCGGAGGTAACGTCTTTAGTAAAAACTATCGGTTACATTTTCAGAATTTTGTTCGGCATGTTCGACTCTGACAAGGTCTCGTTCCAAACGTGATTAGGGGATTGTACTTTTTAGCTGTGTTATTACTGTGTCAGATCGCGCATAAAAGTGCAAACGGGCGATGTTTCCATTGGGATGCAATTACAAGACAATGTTTCCCTGTCTTTTGAGTTACTTTAGGTAGACGGACAAAAAATGCTTACGTACAATATAGAAATATATTTTAGACTTATTTGTTATTAGAAATGTTGATATGCGTTGTAAACCTGTCTCTCTCCTCTCTCTCCTTTACTCTGTATGTCCTCTGTTTTGTTTATTGTGTAACCTGTATCGGGTCCCTCTCGGAGTAAAGCCGACGTGGGTCATCCATCCAGGTACTAACAACTTAGTACGTTGCATAACTTCGAGAGAAAGCCAACTACTCTACCGAATCACCCATGAAAGCCGACTTCCACAGAAGTAGTATTTATACATAAACCCTATTTCTGTCACGATTTTATTTAGTCAATTGTTTGTCAGTTATGATGTGTTTTAATGTGAACAAATAAACAATAAAAAACGTATGTAGATGTATTAAAATGAACGATCCGAAATATATATATGTAGATGTATTAAAATGAACGATCCGAAATATGTATATGTAGATGTATTAAAATGAAAGATCCGAAATATGTATATGTAGATGTATTAAAATGAACGATCCGAAATATGTATATGTAGATGTATTAAATTGAACGATCCGAAATATGTATATGTAGATGTATTAAAATGAACGATCCGAAATATGTATATGTAGATGTATTAAATTGAACGATCCGAAATATGTATATGTAGATGTATTAAAATGAACGATCCGAAATATGTATATGTAGATGTATTAAAATGAACGATCCGAAATATGTATATGTAGATGTATTAAAATGAAAGATCCGAAATATGTATATGTAGATGTATTAAAATGAACGATCCGAAATATGTATATGTAGATGTATTAAAATGAACGATCCGAAATATGTATATGTAGATGTATTAAAATGAACGATCCGAAATATGTATATGTAGATGTATTAAAATGAAAGATCCGAAATATGTATATGTAGATGTATTAAAATGAACGATCCGAAATATGTATATGTAGATGTATTAAAATGAACGATCCGAAATATGTATATGTAGATGTATTAAATTGAACGATCCGAAATATATATATGTAGATGTATTAAAATGAACGATCCGAAATATGTATATGTAGATGTATTAAAATGAAAGATCCGAAATATGTATATGTAGATGTATTAAAATGAACGATCCGAAATATGTATATGTAGATGTATTAAAATGAACGATCCGAAATATGTATATGTAGATGTATTAAATTGAACGATCCGAAATATGTATATGTAGATGTATTAAAATGAACGATCCGAAATATGTATATGTAGATGTATTAAAATGAAAGATCCGAAATATGTATATGTAGATGTATTAAAATGAACGATCCGAAATATGTATATGTAGATGTATTAAAATGAACGATCCGAAATATGTATATGTAGATGTATTAAAATGAAAGATCCGAAATATGTATATGTAGATGTATTAAAATGAACGATCCGAAATATGTATATGTAGATGTATTAAAATGAACGATCCGAAATATGTATATGTCTATGTATTAAAATGAACGATCCGAAATATATATATGTAGATGTATTCAAATGAACGATCCGAAATATGTATATGTAGATGTATTAAAATGAACGATCCGGAATATGTACAACCTTATATGACAAGGAGTCAAGCATGGCTCAGTGGTTAATGTGTCAGTTTCAGATCTTGGGGGTCCCGGGTTCGATCCCCTCCGACACCTTTGGTTTCGCGGGTGTGTCATTTGGCAATCACTTCAAAGCCTTAGCCTAGTACTGGCCCATTCGGGAAAGCCGTTACATAACTGACAACTTGTTGACACGGTGTAAAACACCATACAAACAAACAAACATCGTATGACTGTTTCTTTAAAAGAACTGTCTCACGATTTGGGATTCTACCTTCTTAGAATAAACTGTTTTTCTACCAATGGAATGACAACATACATTTTTAAAGTAAGATAAGGGTAAAGTATTGACAACTTTCAAAACCCGTTCATTACTAAACAGATAAGATAAAAGACATGAACATGTCAGATGTTGAAAACCGTTTAAACGTGTTTGACTCTAGTAAACTACAAAATAAATTTAGAAAAGGAGGTTGTTGTTGTCGATACCATCGTCACATGCGTATTTGTTAACGTTTAACCGTACTTGTCACGTGACGGTAGCAAGGTGCGCATGAAAAGAATTCCTGCATTTATTTATAAACCGGCTTTCCCATCGAAGCGACAGGCGCGTAGGCTCACTCCACATAATGTAAGAAAATCACAGGATTCTAAGTAAAGCAATTAAAACAAGAGGGCCATAATGGCCCTTTATCGCTCACCTGAGTTCTGTTTGAAAAAGAGGTATATTTAAGACAGAGTGGTTGGTATGTTTCAAACTCTTCTAAGTGCTAATTGCATTGAATACTCTAAGCCAATGCTCTTGCTTGTTAACATTTTTTTATGTGTATTGTATTTGTCTTCTTGAGTTAATGTTCACCAAGACAAAGAGAATTAAGATGAAGGAAATTTAGGTTTGTGAAAGCAGGGACAGTAACAATTGGTTGGGCAAATTAAAATAATAACAATTGGAAAATGTATCTCAAAGTCGTTTATTGGTTTTCAACAGTAAATAAATTTGGAAAATTTTAAGACAGTCAAGCTTATGGTAAATAATCCAATCATTCTGGCCAACTTTCATCAAAATTGGACCATAAATGTGGCCTCTAGAGTGTTCACAAGCTTTTTAAATTATTTGACCTAGTGACCTAGTTTTTGACCCCACATGACCCACTTTCAAACATGGCCAAGATTTCATTTTGGCAATCCTTCTGACCAACTTTCATCAAAATTGACCATAAATATAGCTGCTAGAGTGTTCACAAGGTTTTTCAAATATTTGACCTAGTGACCTAGTTTTTGACCTCACATGACCCGGTTTCAAACTTGGCCAAGATTTCAATTGAGACAATCATTCTGACCAACTTTCATCAAATTTGGACCATAAATGTGGCCTCTAGAGTGTTCACAAGCTTTTTAAATTATTTGACCTAGTGACCTAGTTTTTTACCCCACATGACCGAGTCTTGAACTTGGCCAAGATTTCATTGAGACAATCATTCTGACCAACTTTGATAAAAATTGGACCATAATTGTGGTCTCTAGAGTGTTCACAAGCTTTTTAAATTATATGACCTAGTGACCTAGTTATTGACCCCACATGACCCAGTTTCAAACTTGGCCAACATTTTTATTGAGACAATCATTCTGACCAACTTTCATCAAAATTGGACCATAAATGTGGCCTCTAGAGTGTTCACAAGCTTTCTAAATTATTTGACCTAGTGACCTAGTTTTTGACCCCACGTGAACCAGTTTCAAACTTGGCCAAGATTTCATTAAGACCATCATTCTGATGAACTTTCATCAAAATTGGAACATAAATGTGGCCTCTAGAGTGTTCACAAACTTTTTAAATTATTTGACCTAGTGACCTAGTTTTTGACCCCACATGACCCAGTTTCGAACTTGGCCAAGATTTTATTGAGACAATCATTCTGACCAATTTTGATAAAAATTGGACCATAATTGTGGTCTCTAGAGTGTTCACAAGCTTTTTAAATTATTTGACCTAGTGACCTAGTTATTGACCCCACATGACCCAGTTTCGAACTTGGCCAAGATTTTATTGAGACAATCATTCTGACCAACTTTCATCAAAATTGGACCATAAATGTGGCCTCTAGAGTGTTCACAAACTTTAAATTATTTGACCTAGTGACCTAGTTTTTGACCCCAAATGACCCAGTTTCGAACTTGGCCAAGATTTTATTGAGACAATCATTCTGACCAACTTTCATCAAAATTGGACCAAAAATGTGGCCTCTAGAGTGTTCACAAACTTTTTAAATTATTTGACCTAGTGACCTAGTTTTTGACCCCACATGACCCAGTTTCGAACTTGGCCAAGATTTTATTGAGACAATCATTCTGACCAATTTTGATAAAAATGGATCATAAATGTAGCCTCTAGAGTGTTCACAAGCAATTGTTGACACACGCACGGACGCACGGACGCACGGACGCACGGACGCACGGACGACGGACATCTCGGTATCACAAAAGCTCACCTTGAGCACTACGTGCTCAGGTGAGCT
>OX401421.1:16574815-16584815 GCA_947846245.1 Cerastoderma edule
AACTACCGAACACCTTTCCGCCCGCTCTTAAAGGAATTTGTAACTGGTTTAAATTGATAGCTGAATCAGACGCACAAAAAAAAAACAGATTATGGAAAATAGCATTATTCTTGGGGAATTCGGAGAAAATATTTTTATAAAAGGGGGAATGGCACGTCACGACAAAGTCATGATTTTCTACCACAATGGGGTTTCTAATACCTTTTGGAGATATGCTTAACCCATCACCAATTGATAAGGACATTTGACCAGTGTGTTGCATACGACTTTGGAAATTATTATGGGAAAAGGAAAAATTGCTCTTAACGAGCAATTTCTCCTTTTCCCACAATGTTTACTGTCCTATCAGAACATTACTTTTCAATTTCATCAAATTTTGGAATGTCGTCTGCAAACTCTTTCAATTTGGGACTGTCAAAAATTTGGCGTTTGGTAAAGGGCCAAACAAATACATGTGAAAGGTGGGGTCGTTTAAACACCAATTGCCGATAAAAGTGCCGAGTGCAGACAAGGATAGGTGTGCTAACCGGGTTTTGTTTGTTTCAACACCATATTTCCACTCCTTATATATATATATTTATTTCAGTCTCATCATGGTTATACACATAAACATCATTTTGCACTACACACATTCGTACAAACAATACAAGAGCAAAAAGGGCCGATTCTTACGTATTCATTTTCACGACAAACCTACGAATACGACAATCTGGAATGAAACCGATTAAATTCAAAAGCAACATCATCCAGTGGTCAATATAGAAGGCTCGTTGAGTACACTCAAACACAGGCTTTGTTGACAATTCAACTTTAATGAATACAAAAGGCTTATCAATCGTTGATTTGCTATAGAAACACAGTATTCTATATACTAGTAAACAAGCATATTTGCAGTACATAGTATTCGGAAGGAAGAACAAATAAATCTTAAAGGGACTAACTCAGTGATTCGTGCCGTAAGAGTAACAGGCTAAACGATAAAAACTTTATATTCACAATTATTGTCACGAAAACACAGACCGTTTTCAATTTCTGTACATCTCAGTTGCTGAAACCCCATGATTTCGGTAAATAAGGTAAAGTAAGGTCTCGCATTCACCCAATCTGACCACATCGGGTTCACCCAATGAAAACGCCATTGGCATTATATGGACGCTGCCATATTGTTTGCCGCGAGACTGACGTCACTTTACTTTCGCTTTCAAATATAGATCTTAAATGTGAAATTTAAAAAGTCGTTTGATTTCATCAAGAAAACAATTTATATGTCTCCTCTTATAATTTCGTCATTTTGTATGAATTACTGATTAAAAAAATGACATAAGAGGATGTCCAGCACGCCTATACACATTGAACTACTTAACGTGGACGCTTTGGAAATGTGTAATACGCCGGGGCCGATTTACCCGAAAAATTGTAACACTACACTTATATCCGAGCAATCTGAACACATCGGGTTTATCCAATGAAAACACCTCTGAAATAATAGGGATGACGCCATATTGTTTCCCGCGAGAATGACGTCACTTTACTTTCGTTTTTAAAAATAGATCTTAAATGTGAAATCTAAAAAGTCGTTAAACTTGATTGAGGAAACAACTATACATGTCACAACAACAAGTTCGCCATTTGGTATGAGTTACTGATAAAAAGTGATTAAAAAGGATGTCCAACACTTCCATACACATTGAACTACTTAACGTGCACGCTTAGAAAATGTGTTAATTGGCGGATGCCGATTTACCCGAAAAATTGTACCCTACACTTATATCCGAGGTGTATTTCACAGCTCACGGAAATACCCGAGTAGTTCCGATTGATATCCGAGGTGTACTTCTCAGCCAATCGGAACTACTCGGGTATTTCCGTGAGCTGTGAAATACACCTCGGATATAAGTGTAGGGTTACAATTTTTCGGGTAAATCGGCATCCGCCAATTAACACGTTTTATAAGCGTGCACGTTAAGTAGTTCAATGTGTATGGAAGTGTTGGACATCCTTTTTAATCATTTTTTATCAGTAACTCATACCAAATGGCGAAAATGTTGTTATGACATGTATAGTTGTTTCCTCAGTCAAATTTAACAAATTTTTAGATTTCACATTTAAAGGCCTAGTCTTTGGAATGTCTGGTATCTTATCTCCCACTGGGCACCCTACAGGGCAACAATACAGTTCCACAGCATGGAGCAAATTTCCTGCATATTACTTGATAAGGAATGGGTGGTCAGATTATGCAATACCCCAACGCTTCGGTTTCTCACGATGTAGAATATTGATAAGAAATACGTGTTTGGTTATAGCTTTCTTTATCTAAAACAAGGATTTACATGATTAATAGACTTTTCTTAATAAACTGACAAGAAATATAAAAAAACAATGAGTTAGTTGTTCAATGAACTAGCACTTGTCAAAGTTATAAAATGGATGATGATGATGATATACTATGGTGATGATGATGATATACCTCAGAGGAACTATAACATTCCCTGCTGCAAGTCATTCTTACATAAATTAATCTTTATTCAAGGTACAAATAAAAAAACAGTCCCCTATTAAAAACCCATCCAAAATTCCAAAAATATATTTAAAGTCTTACATAGAAAAAAATGTCATTCTGCTTCGATTTTCATAATGTGGAATATTAATAAGAAATAAATGTTGAATTCTTGATTTCTTTATTTAAAACAATGATTTACAAGATAAGTAGATTTTTCTAAATAAACTGTTAAAATGTAAAGAAAATAATAAGTTATTTATTCAATAAATTAGCACTCATTATACTTATAACATTGATGATGATGATGATGCTTTTGATGATAATGTTGATGAGGATGATGATGTTGATGATGATGATTTTGATGATAATGTTGATGATGATGATGGTGATTTTGATGATAATGTTGACGATGATGATGATGTTGATGATGATGATGATGATGATGATACTACAGAGGAACTATAACTATACTGCAAGTCATAATAACGTAAAATGATCTTTATATATGGAACAAATTGAAAAAAAAAAAAAAACCTACCAAAAAACCTTTCAAACTTCATCTGGTTATTGGTTTTGGGGGGGGGGGTCAAATTAAAGAAGGACTAAACTAGGCCTTTAAGATCTATTTTTAAACACGAAAGTAAAGTGACGTCATTCTCGCGGAAAACAATATGGCGTCATCCCTATTATTTCAGAGTTGTTTTCATTGGATAAACCCGATTTGTTCAGATTGCTTCTCAGCTCACGGAAATACCCGAGAAGTTCCGATTGACAACCACTAGCACGTCCATGGGAAAGTCGGTGATTCTTTCTCGTACACTCTACTAGCATCATGTGACAAGAGGATTGGGCGTTTCCGGAGACCCGAGATCTAACTTTACCATCTCATTTTCTAAGTTTAGATCGTTGTTTACGAAAACACCCGTTTAAACGGTTTGCGATATCGGCAATATAAATGGTCAACATCCTTTCTGTACGATTATGAACGGGGTTAGAAAGCTTTCAATATTTTACTCTCATACAACTTAAGAAATGTTGTCGTTTTCTCTGTCGATGCATTTCAAACGTTAAAATCCCTGTCCTTTTAACCATTTCCAAACAATAATGACATTTGACCACTTTGTTGCAGACATCTTTAGAAAACACTGCGGGGAAAGCAGAAATTGCTCGCAACGTCATTTTTTCACAATGCTTCCTGCCATTTCAGAAGAGTATTTTCCAATTTCATCACATTTTGAAATATCGTTTGCAAACTGTTTCAAATTTGGACAGTTGCAAATTTGGTGTGTGGTTAAGGTTTACTAAAAACTGCATTTAATCAGGTAGATTGGGACTTGCGTAATTTGCGCCACTTTCAAACAACGCAATCCGCCTTGTAAAACTGTTTTTCTTCACATATTTCAATCAAACATTTCGAGCTGGTTGGCTTAACCCTTTACCAAACGCTGAAATTTCGACTGTCCATAGATAAAAGAGTTTGCAGACGACATTTCAAAATGTAATGCAATTGAAAATAACCTTCTGATAGGGCAGAAAACGTTGTGGGAAAAGGAGAAATTGCTCATCTGCAACAAACTGGTGAAATGTCGTAACTGTTTGGTAAGGGGTTAACATGTTAATCGAAAGTCTGACCCCACCTCCCGTTGACCCAACATTGGGTCGCTCCCCGGCATACGTATGTTCAACTGTAGGTCGGCATCAGGTTGCCCTTAGCAACCAGCGCACCTGTACATGAAGCATTATTTTGATTCATATCCAGGCGAGAGACATGAACTGTCCTCTCTTCAACTATAGTGCAGTCTCATGGAACTTTCAGGGAGTTGGGTTTAATAATTAGATGATATATATAGAGAGATATAGATATGTACGGTTATATATATTAACGCATTTCATACTTTTTTCCACATGTATATATAACTTTATTGCCCCCATTTTCTGGAGATGTACATATATTTGAATGTATAAAGATCAATTGATTTATAAAAGAAAAGTACACAAATAAACGGCTAGATTCACAAACAAACGGCTAAACATGTAAATATTTATACAATTATATTCATCGGCAAAAAGGGATAAGCCAATTCGTCTAAACGAGCTAGTTATTAATTCATTTCTTAGAGGCAGAACTGGCTTATAGTAATGGAACATTGTGATGAAATTGAGCAATCATTGACACAGAGTTAAACCACCCCTAACGTGGGACTGTGGTCCAGTGGTCCGGGGTAGAGCGTCGGCCACGCGACATGAGGGTCGTAGGTTCGAAACCCGTGAGTTTTTGGGGTCCGTCTTGCGACCTTTCATTTATCCACAAGTATGCGGCGCATGTACTGGTTATTTCTCCAGGAGTATAATCGAGAAAAATTAATTCATGTTATCGGAATTGTGTTTTTTTTAAAAATGTCTTCACTCTTTGATAGCAAATGTCATTTATCGTATGAATATATAGTATTACCTTCCTAAACACCCTATGATATAATCCTTAAATATGTTTAATATGACTATGTACTTGTTTAACCCTTTACCAAACGCCCAATTTTCGACTTTCCCAATTTAAAAGAGTAAGCAGACAACATTTCAAAATGTGATGAAAATGGTAAATAATCTTCAGATAGGGCAGAAAACATTGAGGGAAAAGGAACTATTGCTCGTTAAGAGCAATTTCTCCTTTTCCCACAATGTGTTCCTAAGTCGTCTGCAACCAAGTGGTCAATTTCCCATAATATTTGGAAATGGGTTGATAGACCACATTCTGTTCACGTAACTACAATCATACCAATTTAATTGTCGGATAAACGGACTGAGTCGATTGCTACAGCGCAATATGGTAGATTTGAGTGTAGCAACAAGTTAGATAAGTTAATTCTGGGTCTTTTGTCTTAATTGCGTTTAATTGTTTTAAAAGTACACTGTGATTGTAGAAATCATTAAGGGCATAGATGACTAGTTTTGGTAGTGTAAACATTCCGACCGAATCTGCTCAACCCCAGGCTACCGTATTACAATGTACAATGTATACATGCTTTACAATGCCCCCGATAACCCTGGCCTTGGAGTCTTGGCCTCCTGCTAGGGTGGACGTATGGACAAGGGTCCTGTCTGACGACCAAGGTTTCAACCTATACATTTCCCCCAGAAACCGTTAGCGAAATGTGTGTCTAACCTGAGAAACTTGCATACCGTCCATTTGAGCTCAATGGAAATTAATTCTTCTTTACTTCGATTGTTAACTAATATGAGGTGTACAGTGTATACAGTGTATCATTTTAAGAAGGGGCAGGAGTGGGAAATGATGTTTACTTGAGAAATATTTTCACTGTCAAATCGTTTCCCCACATATTGATTTATCATAGTTTTTCCTTTTTCATTACACATTTTGATGCCACATTCAAGGGGCATAGAGAAAATCCAATTTTGACGATATCTTAGCGTCCTTTCCCAAACAACAAATGTTCGACTGTCCCAAATTGAAAGAGCTTGCAGACGATATTTCAAAATGTGATGAAATTGGAAAATAACCTTCTGATAGGGCAGAAAACATTGTGGGAAAAAAGCAATCTCTCCTTTTCCCACAATGTTTTCTAAAGTCGTCTACAACCAAGTGGTCAAATGTCGTGTTTGTTTGGGAAAGGGTTAAAGAAACTGAAAGAGACCAGTGAAGTCAGTGAAGCTTGCTGTACATCCACAAGGAGAAGGGTCAGCCTTGTTTACTACATACCAGAGTTAGTAACCTCACGTTCACATTGTGCGACCATGCATGACCATACGCTACTGTACCCAGTTCACTGAACAACATCTTGTAGGCAAGAGTTATCATCCTTTTCAGCGATCTGTCGAGTTACAAATAGCTACCTTTATCGTCTTATAACGTGTTAACCCTTTCATAAACAATAACGACATTTGACCACTTTGTTGCAGACGACTTTAGAAAACATCGTAACGAGAGATTATTCCTTTTCCCACAATGTTTTCTGCCCTATCTATAATAGAAGATTATTTTCCAATTTCATCACATTTTGAAATGTCGTCTGCAAACTCTTTTAATCTGGGACATTCGAAAATTAGTTGTTTGGGAAAGGGTTAAACGTGAACTGACGTGTTGACTCCCATCAGAAACATAGTCAGCTCGAGCGTAAACGTCGTTTTCAACATGTGTCCATTTACAACATGTGTCCATTTACGAAAAGCTTCATGGATATTGCCGCTGTACAACGCTTGGATATGTTCAGTAATATCTCGATAATCCGAACACGTCCGGTCCAAATGAAATTTCCGGATTAACGAATAATTCGGACTAGTGAAGCAGGGCCTAGTCTTAAACATATTTAGACATAAACGGTCTATATGTACGTGTATACGTATAAACCTTAACCAAACACCAAAGATTCGACCGTCCCAAATTGAAATTCAAATTTAATCTTCTGATATGACAGAAAACATTGTGGGTAAAGGAGAAATTGCTCGTCACGAGCAATTTTCTCCTTTACCCACAATGTTTTTGAGAGTTGTCTGTAAAAACTGGTCGAATGTCGTTATTGTATGGTAATTGGTTAAGCAAATTACTGTAGAATGATTCCGTTCCCTTACAATTTCGATCCGATTACGAGACATCCGTATATTCGGGGTCCGGATAAACTAATCTTCACTGTAAATAAGGCACCCCGAATTAAAATAAACTTGAACTATCGGGACCCGAACCTAGGTCATCCGGACTTTTAACCACGACGCTTACCATTATGCCAACGTTATATCCAGAGACGTGATTCAATGCGTTGATAATAAACAAAAGATGCAAAAATATAAATACCGCCCTGAAGATTGTTCACTTGTCGGTGGTTTGACGCTGTTAACGGTGTTGTTGAAATTATAACAGGGTCAGACACTGGTCCAAACAAGGACTTAGTGTCCTCTTTATTTATATATTATAACATAACACAATACAATCTTATTTTAATATTTATTAAAGGCACATAAAAGGAGATTAATGCTATTTAAAACTATGTTAATTGGCAAACTTTTGGTCAGATTCTTATAGTTATCACACAAAAAAAACGAATCAGCACAACTTAAACGTGAAAGCCAACAAGAATTAACCTAGATTAACCCGTTTAATTGTGTGATTCTTCAACCCTGACCTTGACAGTTGATACACAAATGTTTGAACCGACCAATCAAAATTCGTTATTTTGAATATGTAAACAAACAGGTTGTTGATAAACATGATTCAATTGGAGACTACTATATTTCAAGCACAAAATAACTTATGTTAAAGGTGTCTATTTAATAGGGTCTCAATGCATTCGTAAATTAATTGTCATGACTTTTATGAAAATAATAAAAGAACTCCATATATATTTTTAGTAATGTATTATACTTATCTCATTTGATGTGCCTTTAAGCAAATGGGCTCATACTTAATACACTTCTCGAGTCTGTCTGCCTGTCTTGAAGCAGAACTTGGAACCGTCACATCACTCATTACGTGAACTCAACGTCCGATCGTGTCCGTCTGTTTGTCCGTCCGTCCGTCCGCCTAGTCGTATCATGGTCACTTGTCATAGTGCTTGTGTGCAGGTTATTCAGTACCCCGGATGTAGTTATAAATAATCGGGAAAGAGGCTTTCAAAGTCTTTTGTATAAGGAAGATTCTTAGGAAGAATCGTCATTTTGAAACTCATTCTGTCGTCGGATATCTTCGTTCGTTCTCGGTTTACCGCGGTCGGGGTCCGGAGAAATTCGGTTTAATGCGAATAGTTCCGGCCCATACGGAGGTATACCGAGAACGACCGAAGTTATTCGAAGAAACGAATGAATTTCAAGATGGCTGATGAAAGGTATTCTTCCTTAATGATAAAGGCCCGAGGTACATACATGCTGTCCAAGATCGATTTTCGCGTTTAACAAGACGTATGGACTAGGAGAAAAAAGTAAATAGCCCATTTAGTACGCGGCATTTGCTGTTGATAATCATTACCAAATTTAGAATGCGGTCCGTGGTCCGTAATTGATGTGTCTGCATTCTCACACGTACATGCACTCATGTTAAATAAATCACTTATTTGAGACGAAAGGACAGACTTCTCAGGCCTAACAGTTAGCTTATCCGACTCTTATTTTCGCTTTAAGGTAGTCCACCCCTAACGGAAAAACACGTATTTGCTTTTGTTTGGTACTGGTTTATATCAAAGGAAATATGCATTTTCTCCTTTTCCAACAATGGTTTCCAAAGTCGTCTGCAACAAACTGGTCAAATGTCGTTATTCTTCTGTAATTGGTTAAAGTAGCGAATGTGTATTCGAAGATAAGAGACTGTCGATCTTCACTCGTCCTCACAGCGTTGATGGAGGACCTGCACTATCGCTTTGACTGATCAATGGATGTCAGTTTGGGGCAACCCGTCTGGTCGGACAACCTTTAAGTACTCACACGGATAACGTGTTTACATTGCCTACATTTTCTCAAAAGTCGTTAAATTTGATTGAGGAAACAACTTCACATGTCACAACTACAATTTTGCCATTTGGTATGAGTTACTGATAAAAAGATTATCTAAAAGGTTGTCCAACCCTTCCATACACATTTAACTACATGTACTTAACTTGCACGCTTAGAAAATGTGTTAATTGCCGGATGCCGATTTATCCGAAAAATTGTAACCCTACACTTATATCCGAGGTGTATTTCACAGCTCACGGAAATACCCGAGTAGTTCCGATTGCTGTACTGTCTGTCGCGTTGAATTATTGATCCAAGAAGTCTTCGTCAAATTAAAGAACCACTCGAAATTGACTTTCTTCTTCTTTTTCTTCAAAAACAAAAAACGAAAGAAAAGCGAAAGTTTGGTATCACTGTGACTAGGCGACAAAAACAGCAACAACGAACTAGTCTGTAATATACATGTAAATGGATTAAGTTCGATTGAAAAGTATATCGCGAAAGCGATGAAATTTTACGTACCATATGACTGATCCTTTCCCTAAAATTATTTTGATATAGATCGTCCAATGCCCCGATGGTTATGTTTAACCCTTTCCCAAACAATAACGACATTTGACCACTTGGTTGCAGACGACTCTGGAAAACTTTGTGGGAAAAGGAGAAATTGCTCGTAACGAGCAATTTTTCATTTTCCCACAATGTTTTCTGCCCTATCAGGGGATTATTTTCAAATGTCAGCACATATTAAAATGTCGTCTGCAAACTCCTTCAATTTAGGACAGTCGAAAATGTGTTGTTTGGGAAAGTTTTTCTGCAATCGCCTTTTCATGCTTCCTTTCTAGCATATCATTACTGGACAGGAAGAAAGTGTCATGCCTAATGTGACAATTTGCTGCTTTTCCTTAATGCTTTTTCATTTGAGCAACAAACGTGAAAGATGTTTTGTCATCTTGTGTATGATCATTTATGTTCTTTCACCTTCGACGATGCTATAAATAGCTAGATGTACTTTTAGCAGTGTTTATTTTGATCACCGGTATAATCATTTTACCCTTTCTTTCTTGT
>OX401421.1:16589815-16639815 GCA_947846245.1 Cerastoderma edule
CTACCTTAGCTCAGGTATCGGACCCGTAAACTGCAACCTATAGGACACGCACTATAAACCCTTACCATACCAGAGTATGTTCAGCCATGTTACAAGACTAGTTATGTGCTTTTTAAGTGCATGACATATTCTTAAAATGGCATGCTATGAAATCCAGCGAAAAATGGGTTAACCCTTAACGTGTTGTAGGCGACTCTGGAAAATGTTGGGGGGAAGGAGAAATTGCTCGTGACGAGCAATTTCTCATTTTCTCACAATGTTTTCTGCCCTATCAGACAATCAATTCTCATTTTCGTTTCATTTTGAAATGTCGGCTGCAAACTCTTTCAATTTGGGACAGTCGAAAATTCGGTGTTTGTTAAAGGTTTAAAGGAAGGGTTTACAGTTTATCATAAATACACCCCGTTTAGGTTATTCGCCTTCCCTTTATGGATTTGTACTTTTATACAGACGAGATATCTATTGATCGCAATGCCTCACAACCCTTTACTCACGTGATGTATCCATGCTTTGGTATATTATACCATTTATCGTTGACTTATTTGTTGTTTCGTAGTGGTGTAACATCGTTTTCATAGGTAGATAGTCTATAAAGCGGCGTGCGGCTGATTCTAAACGGTATTTCAATATGTATGTTACCTCAAATAGTTGTAAATAAAAGGTCTCCCGATGGTGAAGGCATTTTCAGGCTGGAAATTTGAATCAATTGAGCTGGAATTATTTAGTTACTATATGTAGGACCTGGAAATCGGTATGTGGAGCCAAACGAAAATATGGTCTTTACTCTTGAGATCCGTGAAGACCCGTGAAGGGTTATGCCAAATTTGTAGGTTTAAGGATGAAGATTTCGGGGACATGCGTTCTAGAATCCGAATCTAGGTGTGCTCGGTAAAAGACAGGGCGAATTGATGCTCAACACATCACCAAACAATAACGACATTAAACCACTTTGTTGGACACGGCTCTTGAAAACATTGTGGGAAAAGAATAAATTGCTCGTGACGAGCAATTTATCCTTTTCCCACAAGGTTTTCTGCCCTATCAGAAGATTATTTCCCAATTTCATACCATTTTGAAATGTCGACTGCATACTCTTTCTTTTTGGGACAGTCGAAAATTTAGCATTTGGTAAAGGGTTAAACAGTGTGTGACAAGCTTGAAGCCAGGCGTTACGAAATTGAAACCGCGACTTCATATTCTCATGAGACGAGGTGCAATATCGGTTTGTACTTGTACCGTAATGGTGAATGTTCGACAGCACTAAATCGAATTTGTTTTCTCAAAAATATTTATTTCCCTTTTTTAATGTGTGAATATCAAGATGAAAGCACAGTGTTTGTACTTTGAGAAATGGCGATGGTTTGAACTTGAACCAGTTTCGAAAATAAACCAATATTTGGCAAAAGGATGACCCCTTGAGTCTGCCACAGGCGTACAGATATTTATGTCCGCTCTCTTTCAATATACCAGTACTTGGAAGCTATGTATGTACTTTTATTCTCCTGATTTGGATTTGTTACGTACGTTTCTTGAAAACGTTTAAAGTGAACTGGTTTGGTTTAGGGTTTCTAATACTTTTATAACCTTAAATTGCCACGTGCAAGTTATAAAAAAAAAGTTCGTGGCTATCCCTCATTATACCTTACAACAGTGGCAGTAAGTTACGATATTTCATAAATTACAACGAAAAGCAACATTTCAAATCACATTTCGTTAATATGAGGCATAAAAGCCATTTCCAACAAAAACAACAACAAAAAGCAAACAAAAATAAAAGAAAAACGATTAAGAAGTAAAGTAAAGGAGAAATGAAAAGTGGCAAACATGAGATGTTCGTATTGCATGACGGTATGTGATTAAGATAAAATGTTATCGCACGTGATATATGACTACTTTCTTGGATTTATGGATGATTTTGGAGAATTTGTTGTAATAATTCATACTGTTACATATACTTGGTAGTATTAGTCAAAAACAGCTGTCGAAGAGATGAAAGAGCACGTATCTTCAAGTGTACGCTGCCAATTGGCTGGCTGCTTTCATGATTTTGGACGGGTTCATTAAATCGATCGAACCGAACATAAAGTAAAGGGTGACATCATTCAAAGTGCATTAAGGTAGAATAAACGAATCCTGTCACTTTGAAACGGTTTCTTTCGTCGGATTCCGTGGGTCGTTCTCGCTATAACATCGGTCGGTGCTTTACACCGAATAGTTCCGGACACGATCGATGTATACCGAGAACGACCCAAGGAATCCGACGAAAGAATTCGTTTCAAAATGGCGGATAATGGATATTCTACCTGAAAGGTAAAAAGGGGCACAAACGAGGTTTCGAGCGTAAATTTATTTCTACTCAATACATACTCGTTTGAACAGAGATATATCGGTTGATCGGAGACATCAAAAGAACTACGACAAAATGAGACCAAGCTTTTGTAATCATCGATTTTCTCTATTGTTACAATGATATCACACTATTATTTCCAAACAGACTGTTGATAACCAGTTTTAATGACAACAGTAGCGACTTCAAAGTAAATCCAGGCAAAATCCCCATATGAAAGTAACCGTTAAAGCCTTTACCAAACACTTAATTTTCGACTGTCCTAAATTGAAAGAGTTTGCAGACGACATTTCAAAATGGAATGAAATTGGGAGAAAATCTTTTGATACCATAGAAAACATTGTGGGAAAAGGAGAAATTGCTCGTCACGAGCAATTTCTCCTTTTCCCACAAAGTTTTCCAGAGTCGTCTGCAACTAACCGGTCAAACGTCGTTGTTGTTTGGTGACGGGTTAAAGATAAACAATAAGTGTACCTTTTGTACTTTGATCCTTATCCGCCCGATATCTGTTGCATTTTTCCTTTCCTTCTAGCCTCTGCGGGGACAGGGTTTTAGAGTCGCCGTGAAATAGGTAAACCATGCGTGCAAGTAAATACGTCTGTACGCTGTTGTAATATGAATGTTAATCAAGGTCAACGTAATTGGAATACACTTTCATAAATAGGGCGTACACACAACTATACCTATTTACGCATTAGTACAAGATACGAAGCTCTAACGATACAAATGTACTTTAAGTACATCTTAAAGCATGCGCTTTATTCAAATGAAGTTAAACAGACGACACTGTTGGAAAAAGAGAAAATAATGAAATGAAGAAGTGCCAACAGCAAAAGCTACCGAGAAACGTATACTCAGCTGATACATAGACGTAACGAATCGTTCTGACAAAAAATAGAATTTCCTCAGCAAGAGAAAACTTCCCCATTTCGTCACAACGCTTTTTGAATGCAGTTATACGGCTTCGAAAAGTCGTTGAAACTATGAGAAGGGTGGAAGTAAGTGGTTGAGCACTGGGGAGAAAAGTATAGAACAGAATAGAATAGACTGGTAGTAAAAACCTATGTTAAGCCTTGGGGCGGGTTTAAACCTATAGTACACATCGATTCATTCGGACCGGCCCGGAATCGGATGGTGTTTATTTCTGTTTTTTAGTTCGATACTTGTGTTTATCCGACGAACCCTCGCACTACGGATGGGGATTAAAGATGATTAGAACATAGTTTATATGAACCTATCGACGAATTCGTTTTACGAATGATTTATTAGAATAATTATCGACGGATGGATTAACGGACCTTACGACAACGGCTTTGACAAAATCAAAGCTAGATTCTACATATTATTTGTTTTTTAAGAAAAGAAGAAAGAGGGGACAGAACTGATGAAAATAAGATATAAATGAACAATAATAATATATAAAGCATATTTATGAAAAAGTAAAAAAAAATAAGTTATAACTTAATTGGAACGTGTGCTGAAAATTGGATTTAATTTTTTGTGTGATTTTTCATTAACCACGCTCATGAGTGTGTAAATGTTTGGGTCATCCATCTCCACAGCAAACATTATATTACTTAGTTCAGTGAACTTTCTACACGTTATTGGACAAAGTGAAACGCTGGATAATGCACTCTACCGATTCCGTGAACTAGAGGACGTCCATTGAAGTATTGGGTAAACAACAATACGACCAACCAGTAAGTGAGTTAACCCTTTATGTCCTACTTGTGTTGTACCTTTATTGTCCTACTTATGTTGTATCATTGTCACTAGTGATACGCACTGTTCTAACTGAACTCTCCCTATAATATGTTTCCCCTTCCGGCGTATTCAGTTATGCGGTCATGCTAGCTGCCCGTCCGTCTGTTTAATAATTTGTTTGTTTCGGATTTTCCGCCAATTTCATTTTCGTTTCGAGAACACTCTTGTAACAGCTCTCGTTTTTTATGGTCTCCTTAAGTCGAACCGCTGCTATATATCAAGGGTTCAGTGCAATACTAAAGCAAGTGCTTCATGTTTATGAAGCACTTGCTATAGTCTTGCATTGAACCCTCGATTTGTCCATCGTTTAACGCAAAACTATCTTTTGAGTTGAACTATTATCACACTTACCCGGTGTCCTACGCCGGGAAACTATTACTACAATGGCTGTGTCGGTCATTGGCATGGTTATGCAGTCCACTAGATCTAGCCTGTAACCTTCTATGCGCATACCGGCCCTATCCTCTTCCGTAACAGTCCAGTGGTACCAAGATTGTGGGGTCCCTTGATGGTGTAGGGACTAGCTTAGGGGATTAGAGAGCGGTATACCTAGGTACGATTTCAAATAGCAATCGGAACTACTCGGGTATTTCCGTGAGCTGAGAAATACACCTCGAATATAAGTGTAGGGTTTCAATTTTTCGGCTCAATCGGCCCCGGCGTATAACACCTTTCCTAAGCGTGCACGTTAAGTAGTTCGATGTGTATGGAAGTGTTTGACACCCTTTCAAATCTTTTTTTTATCGGTAACTTATACGGAATGGCCAAATTACAAGTTGTGACATACATAATTGTTTCCTTAATCAAATTAAACGGCTTTCTAGGTTTCACATTTAAGAAAACGAAAGAAAAGTGACGTAATTCTCGCGAAAATCAATACAGTGTCGTCCCTTTTATTTCAGAGGTGTTTTCATTGGATAAACCCGATGTGTTCAGATTGTAGCGGATACTAATTTAACTGTTGAGTGTCCTTGGGCAAGATTTCTGGTGTTAGCCTCGTAGTGGTAGATTCACATGAAAGCTGCGTTTAAATGAATAAATATTGAGAAAAGGACGACGTAAAATGTGCTTATTCACAGAGGAGAAAACCTTATGGTCAAAATAAAATGTTCATGAATGATACAATGTTGTGTTATTGTTCATATGCCAGTAAAAGTACTTTTCTAAAGTAATACAAAAAGTATTAATACAAGAAGCGTTAATGTATCACAGTTAGTGCAGTTTATATGTGGCATATCTCAAAAGGAATGTCACGCGTTTGGATCAAAACACATGTTAATTCACTGTATGCATTCTCAATTAAAAGCCTCGTTTTGCTTCTACTAACTATTCGTCAGTGCCTATCATATAACACCACAGTTGTACAGTTTTAAAGACATTGGTATTTGGGCCACGTCACGGGAAAAGGGGCACTCGGACAATGCAAACAGTGTAGCCCCAGACCAGCCGCCACGTCACTGACGTGGCGGCTGGTCTGGGGTTACACTGTCTGCCATCTTAGAGGACATCAGGTTCTACCTTTGAATAAATACAAATGATAACTGTCGTGACTAGATGCTGGAATAATAGCGCTAAGAAAGAGCTGAGTCAGCGGTTTTTATTTATGTCCGAGTGCCCCTTTTCGCGTGATGCGGCCCATTTAACCTTCAAAGTTCCTCATATCTGTGAACAAACACCTTTAAACCTCTCTTGCAAAAATGCTCCATATTGCCTGACGGGGAAAGGCCACGTGGTAAATTTTTAACCCTTTGCCAAATTTGCGACAAATTGAAAGAGTTTGCAGATGAAATTTCCAAATTTGATGAAATTGGAAAATAATCTTCTGATATGGCAGAAAATATTGTGGGAAAAGGAAAAATTGCTCGTCAAGAGCTAATTTATTCTTGACAATAGGACATTTAACGTTCAAACAAAACAAAGAATGCATTAGTTGTTACAAAGTAAATACAGTAAAATAGCTGAGACTTGGTTGAAAACGCCTCACAACAAAAATAAGATTCATCCTGTGGCTGAGGAATACAAACCAGTTTATGACATTTTAATCAATAGCCAGGGAAAACTATTTACGCATAAACCTTTTTTCTCGCCTTATTTTACATTAACATTTATATGCGCATATCTGTACCAGCTGCACTTACAAACAGGCTTTGATACGGGGATTTACTCTGACGAAAAGGTGAAATATCTCTGATGTTGTTTTTTTTAACATGTTGTGAGGTGCCGACGACCTTTATCACATAATGTATTTTCTATTTTGTGACTCGACCGAATTAAAAGGAACGGAGACTCTCGCATTTGATCATTTCACAAACAATAACGACATTTGACCAATTTGTTGCAGACGACTTGAGGAAACATTGTGGAAAAAGGGAGAAATTGCTCGTGACGAGTAATTTCTCCTTTTCCCACAATGTTTTCTGCCCTATTAGAAGATTATTTTCCAATTTCAACACATTTCGAAATGTCGTCTGCAGACTCTTTCAATTTGGGACAGTCAAAAATTTGTTGTTTTTGAAAGGGTTAAATCATTTCACTTTCGATTTTCGAAGGAACCATTGTGACAAGACAAGACATCGTTCCTATAATTAAACAAACATCCTTCTTTCATTGCGATTGTTTGTTACAAATATATCAAAGGAAAAACAGATGTCGCTGTAATTTGACCTACACTAGAATATATATAACTTCTAAGTTCAAACGACATTATGAAAATGTTTCACGTAGACATATGAATGCCTGGAATATTAAGGTATTGAAATAAAGAACAAATATTTCGGGACATTTACAGTCTAACTTGTGTTTAGAAACCACCCTTTTAGGCAGCCAACCTGCCTTAAACAGTCACTACAGGAAGTCCCATTGTTAGATTCATAGTGTACATCAAATTGTGTTAAGCAGCCAACCTGCCTTAAACAACCACTACAGAAAGTCCCTTTTTTAGATTTATAGTGTACATCAAATTGTGTTAAGCAGCCAACCTGCCTTTAACAGCCACTACAGAAAGTCCCATTTTTAGATTTATAGTGTACATCAAATTGTGTTAAGCAGCCAACCTGCCTGAAACAGCCAATTTACTCTGTCCCTTAGACTGGCCTCTTAACACAAGTTTGACTGTATTTACTTTGACATATGGAAGAGGTCGACAACCATAAGATCGAGATACTGAAATTCCAAAGGAGATACAGCGGCTCTTGTTATTTTTTCGTTTCGTCATCATTTAATGCCATCACTCTAAACACGTATCAAACCCTGCTGGGTTTTTCAACATACGATATGAGCTCGAAATATTTCGATTCTATATGCACGTTACATCGCTTTAAGGTTGTTTGTTCATGAAATGTCAAAATAAAAGGTCGTTGAACGATACGGGTTTGTTGTATTTTTTGTATGAAATACAACTTAAAGTAGATGTTGAAGACACGATTGATCAATGAAGCATAACCATGTCTAGGTACATGCATAAACAGTCTACTTTGAGTAGACATCCCAAAAACGCTGAAATATTTTTTTTGGATGTAGATTCATGATTGCTCACTGTGTTAACCCTTTCCAAAACACCCTCTTTTCGACTGTCCCAAATTGAAAGAGTTTGCAGGCGACATTTCAAAATGTGATGAAATTGAGAATTAATCTTCTGAAAGGGCAGATAACATTGTGGAAAAAGGAAACATTGCTCGTTACGAGCAATTTCTCCTTTTCCCACAAGATTTTCTAAAATAATCTGCAACGAGGGGTCAAATGTTGTTATTGTTTGGGAAAGGGTCAAGGCTCTTAAATCTTTATTGTGGACTAGTATTCTGACTTTTTGCCAGTATGTAGCATACAGAAATATAGCCATCGACATTCTGAATTTATACAAAATCCTTTTGGAAGGCAACTATACCTATCGAAATGTAACCTTTGCTAATAAGACCCCACAATAAAGGGCACGAATTTAGATCTAAGCTATAGGAACACCCCTTATATCTCGGTCTCAGCTCTCCCTGTCCCCTCACTTATACACACGAGTTAAACCACACACTCCCGCCACATCACTCGCTTATAAAACTTCGGGTACCAATTTACTAAACAACATCAGGAAAATAATTGCGTCATATGTCATAACTCATACACATTGATAGTATATTCAGTGAAAGTACAGTATTGCAATGTGACACGTCATTTGAAGCGTCTCGGTGGTGTGTTACTTTGCAATATTTCTTCACCTAATATTGAAATAAGAGGAATTGTTGTTTTTGACTCACGCAAATCCGAAGCGTAAGCTGTTTAGTAAAACGTCAGCCCGGATCTCAAATAAATCGCACAAACTTTAACTCTTAGAATGCTGGGTAATTTTCTAAAAATAGATTTTTGTGTCATATGCTTTTAAAACCTTAATTATCAGCGTAACTTTGATGAGGAAAGATACTCAGAGTGACAAGCAGGTTAGATCACAGGTCAGCCGCCAATCAACTTGGCGGCTGGCCTGTGATCTAACCTGTTTGCAATAAGCATGAAGTCGGTTCCATCACTAGAAGGCTTAAGAGCGTGAGGAGATTTTCTCCAAAGGTCATCTTGGATTAGGGACGTCATAAACTAATTCCCTGATTTGACATTCTTAACCCTTTCCCAAACAACAAATTCTCGACTGTCCCAAATTGAAAGTGTTTGCAGACGACTTTTCAAAATGTGATACATTTGGAAAATAATCTTCTGATAGGCCACAAAACATTGTGGGAAAAGGAGAAATTGCTCGTCACGAGCAATTTCTCCTTTTTCCATAATGTTTTCTAAAGTCGTCTGCATCAGAGTGGTCAAATGTCGTCATTGTTTGGTAAAGAGTTCAGGTACTTCTTCACTGAAGAGCAGCTTTGAAAGTGAAGACGCGACGTTGCCGAGACAATGCAGTTATTGTATTGCTTTTGTTGTATAAAATACAATAAAAAGTAGTTGTTGCAAGCGTTGGTAACTCAGAAAGCGTCACGACTTACAAGTATGCAGAAGATTTCAAACCCGTTACAACGCTTTTGAGTCGAAATACACATCAAGTCCAGAAGAAAAGGGCTAAAAATTCTACTTAAGATAAAACATAATAATTATGCCTTTGATGGCTAAACCCACAGTACCTATCACATGACATTATTGGTGTTGTATAGTTTTAAGGTAAGACCTGGGTAATGGTAAGGTCAGAATAGCAAAATTAAAGATTTAATAGAACAAATGCTGTTTTAAAGTTTCATATTATTATAATATTTCCTGAATTGGAATTTTTATTTGCCAACTCCATTTATGTAATTCAAGTTTCAATGTGAAAATTGAAAACTAAAGGGTGGTTATTAATATGAAATAAAGAACAAAATTGTTAATTTTCATTTTATAAATATAAATTCAAAATCAGACGAATTTTGAAAATTGTCTCGGTGAATGCCTTTGAAATGATAAATATTTTGTGAACTACATTTCAACTTAGGTTTTAACCAAAGCAATTGTCAGTTTTCCATTACCCCGGTCTTACCTTAAAGGAATACAACTTTAATATCCAACTTTCCCGTTATCTGTGAACAAGCACTTTTAAGAAATGATTAAAGATTAAAGGCCCTCATAAAAGACGCTTTGTGAATCTCCCTGCATCATCAGACGATTTCAAATTGACCTGACAGCGCCTTCGGGGAAAGGGTAGCCAGTGGTCATCGCAAACACATTGATGTTATTCAAAGAAATCTTAAAAGGTTTTGACTCTTTTTACGACAAACTCTAAATACAAAATACGGCGTTTCTTAGTGGAACGCCGGTTCAAAAACTTATTTTACCAATTACCAAACAAAAACGACATTTAACCACTTTGTTGCAGTCGGCCCTGGAAAACGTTGTGGGATAAGGAGAAATTGCTCTTCGAGCAATTTCTCCTTTCCCGACAATGTTTTCCGCCCTATAAGGAGATTATTTTACAATCACACCACGCTTTGAAATGTCGTCTGCAAACACTTTCAATTTGGAACGAACGAAAATTTTGTGTCTGGTAAAGGGTGAACCGGGATTTCTTTCTCAATCAGATCAGAAGACTGAAAGGATCCTTGGTATAGTGTAAAACGAAATGACGTTCGTCTAACGTTAAGCTTTTTTCTCGTATCAACAGACAAAAGACGCTTTGACGTATGTACGTTTTAATACCGTCACTCTTAGCGACGTGATCATCTTAACCCCGTGAAAGGTCAAATTACTTTACGGAATCACGGATGATTATAGAGACCACTGTGGCAAAAAGGGGAACTTGTTCGTAATGAGCGATTCTCCCCTTCTTTCGCAAAGGTTCTCGAGCTTTATCAATAAGTATAAGTTTAAGATTCCCACACTGACGGGATAGTGTCTTTAATTAAAGAACGAGGTGAATTAATGCTATATTTCTAACCATTCCATATTGATGCGACAGTTCATATAATGAAATAGACAATCTTCTATTTGCAATATTTCTTTCCTTAGTGAATAGGAAGACTACAAATGATTATGCTCTTTTATCCTCGTCTTATTTTTGCCTTCAATATGCCGCGACCAATGTCGCATTCGAAAATACGTTATGACAAGGGAGTAATTTGTTCTGGTGTCTTTCTCCCAAACATCTGTTACAAGTCAATGCACTTAGCTAGGAAGGGTCGTTGTTAAAAACTACAAACCTCCGCTGAATGTGATCAATGGTTTAATTGACTTTAAATCGCTTTAACAATATTTCTCTTCTATGACAATGGAGTAATATGTTCTGGTGTCTTTTCCCAAACATCTGTTACATGCGAACGCATTTAGCTAAGCAGGGGTCGTACAAACGCCCACGGAATGTCACCAATGGTTTTATGGACTTGAAGCCTTTACCAAACAATACCGACGTCTAACCAGTTTGTTGCAGACGACTCTTGAAAACATTGTGGGAAAAGGAGAAATTGCTCGTAACGAGAAATTTTCCCTTTTTCCCCAATGTTTTCTACACTATCAGAAGATTATTTTCCAATTTCATCACAATTTGAAATGTCGTCTGCAAACTCTTTCAATTTTGGACTGTCAAAAATTTGGTCTTTGGTAAAGGGTTAAACCGCATTAACAACGCTTCTCTTCACATTTAAGGGCGCATTGTTGTAAAAAAAAAATAAAGAAATGTATGATTATAATAAAAAAAAGGTAATATATGTGTCTACCCGTTACGGCTTATGCAATCCTCGAGGTGTGTAGATGATGCGAGCTCCGCAGTTTTTTGGACCAATCAGTGTTTAATGTTAGTAACAAAGGAATCCGAACACATGTAATTTCTTTAATATGCGTTTGCGATCATTATGAATGTCATGAATGATAGACGTTACAGAATTAAACATAAACATCTATGATACTTCGTTTATATTTCGATCATATGATCAGAATTACTGAAGAATAAGAGCACATTGCTCATCTAGCGTTTCCCCGCCTCCAGAAGAAAGGATTCCATATCTTTAAAGTGGTCTGGTTTATACCACGCCGACATTGGGGCTTTATTCAGCAAAACCAGCAAAAGGTCAAATCACTTTAGGAAATGACGGTCTACTCTGCAGTGGCTTAGGATGAAGTAGAAGGTTCTTTGTTCGCCGTATAATTCCATCTCCGGACGGGATCTCCGATTTAAAGTACTTGAGTCCTAGTGTTGGCGGGGGTGGGAGGAAACGAGATGTTTACGAGAGAAAGAGTTTGTAGCGGAGGGAGAAAGTGAGATAGAGAGAATAGAGGGAGTCAAACAGATATCAAGGGGAAAAAGTGAGGGGGGAAGAGAGGAAAAAAGTGGGGGAGAGAGACAGAGAGACGGAGACAGAGGCAGAGTGAGACAGCGAGAGACATAGAGACAGACAGAGAGAGACATAGAGAGACAGATGCAGAGGCAGAGAGAGACAGCAAGGGGTAGAGAGAGACAGAGAGAGACAGCGAGAGCCAGAGAGACGTAGAGAGAAAATGTGTGAGTGAAAGAGAGCGGGAGAGAGGGGGAAATAGACAAACACACATGCATACACACTAACAGACACACAAACAGCACACAGACAGACACACAAACGGACACATAGACAGACACACGGACACACACACAAACAGACACACAAACAGAGAGACAGACACACACACACACAAACAGACACACAGATACTTACACATACATACAGGTAAACAGACACACATACATACAAACAGGCTCACGGACAGACAAACAGACAGGCAGGGCGAGAGAGAGAGAGTTTCAAATGTTTTCATCATCTTTAAATGAGAAACAGTTTCAATGTCAAATCGTTTTTCCTGCATGATGGTTTATTACATTCTATAAGGAATGACTTCTTTTATCATTTCACGTTTTGGTGTCTAATTTAAAGTACATACAGGAAAATATGTTCAGGATACTAAAGCATCTTAACAAGTCCATGTATATGTCTCTTTCATTCAATGCATTCAAATTGAAATGCAAAACGCAAAAATAAAACCACGCTATTTGTTTTTCCTTCCAACACTATCATTAACACATAGTGAAAGGGAATGGCATCGTTAATTCCCTGACCGTTTCGAAATGAACCGACGCTCCCCCACACAATTCGTAACTCTCCACTTGTTAACCAGCACAGCGAAGGTCGCTGGAATACGGAAATTTCCGATTGGGGCCGAGTTGTGCCGATTGATTTCTGCTCTCTTTATAAGCACTGTCCAATACGTTTCCAGGAAACACTTGTTGCTTGAACGACGGCATCGAAGGTAATATCTGTGTTCGACAATTCATGCTCGGTAAGACATAAGTTGTTTTTGAAAAGGAAAACGGACTTTTATTTATTTCAATTGTGTAATTTGATTTGTCTTATTCTATATTTTTTCTATTAATATATTAATCGGATTCTTTTTATGTTTTATACTCTTGAAATAGATAGGGCTAATGTTAATTAGTGCTTTAAATTGTTTCAGTAATTTATAAGATGATCTTTGAATATCAAATTATAAAGTTATGAAAAAAAAGCCTGTCATATGTATGTATATATTTGTTTTTTATTCTTTTATTTTGAGTTAGGGTAATTATTTTTTCTCGATCAATTGGTTTCTTCACTTTTTGTTTCATACAAAGTTCTTTTATAGATATGCTTTATTTATAATATAATTACGATATACGGATAATGGATCAATGACTGTTTTTTCTTTATTTGTTGTTATAAAAGTCGTTTTAAAGGTCAGATGATGATTTTATCTGTCTGCTAGGAGTCACGTATACCAGCATTGTTCCTTTCGCGTGTTTTTCTACTCTTCATGAAAGTATGCGCAGTTACGTTCAGACAAAATTTTCCAGGAACGACAAACACTAGCTATCTATGTTTGCTAGGAATTTCATTCAAACACATGGTTCTGCTTTACCTTTGTCTCCTGTACGGGGCATATGCCATTTTAATTCGGCAGTACCAGTATCTCTTAACCCTTTCCCAAACAATAAAGACGTTTGACAATTTCTTGCAGACGACTTTTGAAAACGTTGTGGGAAAAGGATAAATTGCTCGTCACGAGCTTTTCCCGCAAGGCTTTCTGCTATATCTGAAGAATATTTTTCAATTCCATCACTTTTGAAATGTCATCTACAAACTCTTTCAATTTGGGACTGTCGAAAATGTGTTGTTTGGAAAAGGGTTAATTCAGTATAAGATTATGTTATGTTATGTCTAAGAATATCCGTCTTACCATAGTTCAATAAATTGCTTGTTTACAGGGAATACAATATCAAAGTCAAACTAAAATGTTGTTGAAACAACACAGTTTGTCTGATATACAATGAAAGATCTATTGAAAGCATAATTAACCCAGGGAGCCTCAATTAATCTAAGTATGTGCCGTTTTTATGCGGTAGATCTCAAAATCGATGTCACGTTTTTGTACTAAAATGCACGTTAATTGACTTTATACACACTTTACAGAATAATAAACGGTTTATTTGTGCTTCAAATTACTATTCCCCCGTGCATATCACATAACAGGGTAGGTGTTGTGCAGTTTTAAAGAAATTTTAACTTCCAAATTTCCTCACATCTTTGAACAAGCACCTTTAAACGTTGTCTGATTTTTACAAACATGGCTACAAAACGGCGATTGTTCTCACTTTAAAGCTCTTTACTAGCAATTATTCTTTTTCTCACAATGTGTTCTGCCCTACCAGAAGATAATCATTCAATTTCATTCTAATAGGGCAGAAAACATTGTGAGAAAAGGGGAAATTGCTCGTCTCGAGCAATTTCTCCTTTTCCGACAATTTTTCAAGAGTCGTCTGCAACAAAGTGGTCAAATGTCGTTATTGTTTGATAATTGGTTAAAGACAAAACGTTGTGACTGGCGTATTCAATGCCCTAACAGAGGATTATCATTCAGTTTCATCACATTTTGAAAGGTCGTCTGCGAACTCTTTCAATTTGGGTCAGTCGAAATGTGTCGTTTTGTTAAAGGATTAGAAAGCTTGTGGGAAAAGAAGATATTGCTCGTTTTAAGAAATTCCTTCTGCCACAGTTGTTTCTGGTCACGTTGTTAATTACATGGCACATCTCCGCTTTGGTTCAAATCCCTGTGACGGCATTTGGATTGTCGGAATGCCAATGGCTTTACCCAGCTTTACCAGCCCTGACGGGCAGTTGTATATGGGGGTTTCCTCTTTCATGAAGAGTCTGGCATCGCAACATAACTGAAATGATGTTGTCAAAATACACAAGCCAAATAAAGGAAAGCGTTCATTTGAGGAGTTGGTTGTTATTGAAGGTCATTTCGTCTTTCTGGTTGACAAATAAGGTAGTTTAGAGTAATCATCGCTGAGATTGTTTTTGACCCGGGGGATACAATTTCTCGTTTGAAGCATTTCCTCAAAAAGGAAATTAGTGACGGATCAAAAAGAAACATTAAAGCAAGAACATATAACAACAACAAGTAAGAGAAAA
Source organism: Cerastoderma edule (assembly GCA_947846245.1). Lineage (NCBI taxonomy): Eukaryota > Metazoa > Mollusca > Bivalvia > Cardiida > Cardiidae > Cerastoderma > Cerastoderma edule. The sequence goes on from OX401421.1 coordinate 16,604,852, forward strand.
CAATATATTTGATTGTTGTTATTTGGAAAAACGGTCGTGACTATAGATTAAAATGATCTTTAGGAGAAATTAATTATATTTCGATAGCAGTTTCCAAAGTCTCCTTTTGCAAATATATTTGTGAGGGTAGATATATTATGTGATTTAATATATTTTGTATGTTATATTTAGAAACTTAAATGTATTTTTCTTAATTGGTTTTTGTTGGATGACGTCAGTCATCTAACAAGGCTACAATTCCGAAATCGTTTGGTGACCTTATTACAAAATGAACCGCCGTGGGATGACCTGACATCTGAACTTGTCCTATACTCGTCAATATTTTAAAAAAGCTGATCATAATATGCTGTATGCTATGTATTTTTTATTCAAACTTTATAATTGAAAGATGATGGGTGGTCAATAATAAAGTTTTAGAGACACCACAATCGTATTTAATAGGAAATGGTATGCACTATTTTTTTCATTTTTTCCCTTGACCGAATATTGCTATTTTTAGGCCCATTAACAAGCCGAATAAGGAGGTCATGTGACATGAGTCGTCTGTTCACGTGGCCTCGTTTCCATCGTACCGCGAGACACGGGGGAAAACCCCGCGATGTTACTATTTAGAAACGAAAACGTTTCATGCATGAATTGCAACCAGTTGGCGACCTAATTCCACAATAAATCATGTATCGTTTTAATTTAAATTTCACTTCCCGGTCCCTGACGTTTCAAACACTCTCTTACTAAAGTGAAGTGCTTTTGACATCGGTCCTTCTATCAGTTTTGAAAAAATGAACTCTTGCGCCGATTTTGATTGACAGGACCTTTTGACCAATGAAAACGCTTTATTTTGTGTAGGCGTCGACTACGCTTGAGACGCTTGTTTACATCAGACAACTTGGAAGGAAATGACTGCCGTTAAATTTGCGTGTGTGCTAAATGAATTACATGAGAAGCGATCTAGACTATAGCTAACAGGGAAATGTGAAAAGGTGTAGATAGGGGACATAGTCACGCTACCAACTGGATGTCATTTAATGACATTGAAAATTTGCCTTTTCCGAAAATGAAGGAAATTCCCGAGAAATGTCATCGGTTGAAACTGAAACTGAACGAGCTGTGTTGGGGACCTCACCAACGATTTAATGTCGCCAAATTGAATTCAGACCGCTATAAGTTAACAAAAGTAAGTAGATTATGATTATTTCTTGATTGTTTTGTGCAATATTGATTGAAACACAAAATGAACATGTGAAACGATACTTAAACACACAGCTCAATGTTAACGGAGTGGGTGGGGTAACGTTTTCAAAACATAACAATAATCAAATTCAGAACTAGCATTCATTTGAGTGATGACATTAACAATGAAAACAAAGATATATTTAGCCTTTTTCAACTAATCTTCGATGCAGATTTAAGCTTAATCTCGAAAAAGAAAACATAACTACAACATTGTCTTGATCATCTGACAAAAGATTTGACAGGAGGTACCCTTTGACAGTTTAATTTATGTATAGTCAATTCCCCTAATCTCGTGGTATCCCTAATTCAGTGCTGTGGTATTTGCATAATGTCATACTGCTTCCATAAACAAACGCACCAACCTGACCTACTTTCGCAGACCAGTGTAAGAACTCCAAAGAAGCAAGAATAAATGTTTTACTGGTATAAAACCAATAAAATCCAATCAAATGCGCCTCTTATTACATAGAGCTCCAAAAATCCCCGAAATTTTCACACTTATTTCTCAAATCTAAGACCCAAAACACTTCCTTTCAGTTTGTCAGCAATTCTCAATCATTCTTTGGTCAGATACGACCAAATTGTTTTAGGATTCGTCCCTAGTATGTGTAACGTTCGTTGCCTAGTATGTGTAACGTTCGTTGAACGCGTTTATGCACATAAGGGAACCTAATGCATTGTTGTAGAGAACATGCTGGTGTATATATAGACAGCACAACCGCTAGGTGTATGACAGTGTTTTTCACTGATCGGATGTGTTTGTGTCTTTAAGAGGTTCATTTGCTCGGTTCGTTACATTGGTGGCAGAGGTGGGATTAAGACTTCTCCTTCTATCTGAGTTGCCTTCCCCACGTGTCTTCCAAGGGCCAAGACTCGGGACAAGTCTTCTCGGAAGTGGGAGTTATGTAATGTTTGTTGAACGTTTATGCAAATTATGAATCTAATGCATCGTTGAGAGAATATGTGGGTCCATATATAAACATCACAACTGATCAGTGTATGACAGTGTTTCACTGATCGGATGTGTTTGTGTCTTTGAGAGGTTCATTTGCTTGGTTTGTTACATATGTTTCACCCTAATTATTTTGGACTTTTACTAACAAATTGTGTTTTACCTGATTACGACGGAATCAGGGTAGGACCTCAAAAATGCAAATGGCTGCCAGTGACCTATTAATTTACGTTACATAGAGCATTTCTGTGCTCCATTTAAAAATAATTACGAGCAGATCGTAAATGAAGAATGAAATATGTTAGGAAAGATAAATGTTGACAGTTAAGTACTCCTCCTCCTTTCTGTTATTCATGTAACCTTTAAGTACCACGGAATTATGGTACACCAGTATACACAATAGAATGTTATTGGCTAGAGCCCTATTATTTAGTCATTTCATATGTTCTTACAGCTTTGTACCAACCAGACATTGCAAACAGCTGAGTCCCATTACAAGCTGATCAATTCATACCCAAATTAAAAGCCTTACAAAGAGGAGGATGGCCTGAATGTCATCAACTATCTTTAGGGTAAGTTGTCTTTTTAGAACTATTTTCTTAAATGGCATAATGGCATAATACATTCTGCTACATAAATGCATATTTGAATTTCAAAAGGATTATGAGAATATTTTAAAGTTTCCTGTAGCATGCATAAACAAGACTTACTTTTGTCTTTGATGGTCATTTGTATAGTGAATACAGATGAAAATCAGATTTGATGGTCATCATTTGCTTGTTTATACCCCTAGTTGTGATATTAAATTCTTATATTGGTCACTGTGAATGATGATCATGGGTGATATGACACACACAATTTCAATATTTGAAATAATATTTAATTTGAATTGTTTTATAGATTTATAGTCTCCCGACTGACTTACGGAATGCCGATGGTTCTACCCGCCTCGACCAGCCCTTGTGGGCAGTTGAGTATGGGGTCTTCCTCCATCATTAAGAGTCGGGCATCGCTACATAACTGAAATAATGTTGATGTGATGTAAAACCCATATAATATATAATATATATAGAGTTATACCTGCATAATCGTGTTTTTCAAGATATTTTTAAATCACTTTGTTTTCAGTTGTCATGAACTCATATGTTAAACTTTCTCTTAATGGGACTTACTCAGAAATATGTGGTCTGGGAATAATAAATGTCAAAAAGATTGATATTAATAATTATTTTCTATAAACTAAAGACTACATGTATTTTCAATTTCTTTACTTTTAAGAGTTTGAAACCCTGTGATTTTATTAAATAATGTGAAGTGAGCCATTGTCCAATCAATACTTCCATGGGAATGCCGGTTTATAAATAAAGGCAGGAATTCCTTCTTGCTCACCTTGCCAAAGTTACTTGACAGTGACCAAGTATCTTTCCTTCAAATGGTTTATTTTGTAAACAATGGTCTTAATTTGAATTATTCATTGGTGGGTGCCGTTATTTTTTAGGGACTAACTCAAAGTGCCGTGATAGTATTATACGGTAATTATTTGATATTAACAATTATTGTCACCAAATCGAAGATCATTTTAAATTTCTTTACTTGCTGAAATCTGTTAATTGTTAATCCCATAAATGATCAGACAAATGTGACGGCTCACTTAACATTATTTAACAAAAGCACAGGGTTTTGGCATCTCATAAGTAAATAAATGGTAAATAGTCTTTGGTTTAGTGTCAAATTTTTGACGTTTGTAACTCCTAATAGACACATCTCTGAGAGAGTATCTTTAACAGCTCAGTAAGTAGTTGCAGTGGAAACTCTGTTACTTGAGTTCAATCCCCACTATTGCAGCTGGGTTTGGGGATGTTAAAACATTTAAAAGACTATCGCAAAATAAGAGGAGCTATGCCTTTTTTGTGTTTTAAATTGCTTATACCTGATTACACTGATAAAAGTTTGTCTATTTTATGGGATGCTATGTTTGAAACCTAGTGCATTTTTCCGACATGACAAATTTTTAGTCCTTATAGCAGAAAATTCTTTTTACATTACAGATAAGAAGCATTGTCTTCTGATATATGAAGGGGTCATTCAGAGTGTATAGTGAAACTAACAGAAATCATGACTTACAGTGAGCAAACAGTGAATGCAGTATGATGCATTACTTATCCACTACTATTAACAGTTGGGTTGGAGGGACAGATGCAGAGGTATATTGAAATCCATTTAATACTTTGATTGCATAACCTGCAAATATTTGTCCTGTCAGTTATACAAATAATGTAAGTTACTTCAGCTTCAAATCATGAGAAAAAGCAAAACTCAAAGAGGCAATATCGTGCTCAAAAAGGGGTGACAAATGCTGTCATAATGCATTCATGGAATATAAGGGAGAGACACATTCACATATATGTAAAAAATTGCTACGGTGACATTTGAACTTAAGTTGCATGGAAAAATGCCTGTCCTAGTAAAATGTGTGCTGATTTAGGCATGTATGGACAAAAATAAACCATTTTCTGGCATCAAAATAATGCGTTATGTGCAGACAGGTATCCCCTGAATATGCGAATCTGAATTTCTTTTAAACAATGTAAAATTTTAAATTAACCATCATGACTAATTCATGTTTTCAAACTGCCAATGATTTACAAATCTTACACTTAACAGCCACCTAGGTATGTTGTTTATTATCATGATTGAGTAAATGTTGGATGTTTTGATTCAAGCTGTTCAAAGAAATGATCATCGTTTCTAGTGTGACAAGCACTGTCGATCATAAACTCTATTATAAAGATAACCATAAGCTTAATTTTGAATAAATCACTTATGAGCCATCTAGTTTTCAACTGATACAAGTGACCATAAATACCATGCTGGACATATTTTGCTGAGGTCGTTAGGTATTACCTAATTTAGAAAAATAACTTGTTGAAAAAATATCATCCAAGACTATCCATAGCAAGAAAAAGAATTCAAGTATTCATTATTTACAAGTCATCATTTGTACAGCTCTTGAAGAAATGTTACATGAAAAAAAAACAAAGCTCAAAACTAAAACTTGAAAAAATAACCCCAGATTTTTCTCATCTTTTTTCGCCCCTTAGTGAGAATGTGAGTGAAACTAAAAAAACATTTAATTATTTCTTTCGAAAATTTATGTTTTTTATACATGTATATGCATTTAGTTAGAATTGATAATTGTTAATGGCAGTGGTTTTTAGCTCACTTGAGCACAAAGTGCTCAAGGTGAACTTTTGTGATCGCACAATGTCCGTTGGCGTCGTGCGCCGTCAACAATTTCTTTAAACATCTTCTCCTCCTAAACCATTGAGCCAAAATTAACCAAACTTAATAGGAATGTCCGTTGGGTGATGCTCTTCAAAAGTTGTTCAAAGAAATTGATTCCATGCAGAACTTTGGTTGCCATTGCATGAAAAAGGGGGAATTTCTGCAATTTTTAAAAAATATTCTTGTCTGAAACCACTAGTCAGAATTCAAAATAATTTCACAGGAATATTCTTTTCGGGGCCTCTTATCATAATTTGTTCAAAGAATTTTGATATCTTGAAAAGCATGACTGTCAGACTGTGTTGAACTTTGAACATGTTTTTGTGTTCACTACATACATGTATGCTAAAATTTATAACTTTACAAACATCTTTTTTTTCCAAACCTCTGGGCCAATTTCAATGACATATCATGTGAAGCATCCTTAGTTGGAGGGGAGAAAGATTTGTCAAAAAAAAGAATTGTCATGTGGCCAAAATGGCTGCCATGTCCATATTTGGTAAAAACCTTAAAAAAAATCTTCTTGTCACAAACCACTGGTCATATTTCAAAATAATTCCACATCAATGTTCTTTGGGGGCCCTTTTATAAAGATTGTAAGAATTTATTAGATATCTCGAAAAACATGGCTGCCAGGGTGCGTTGAACTTTGAACATGTTTTTGTTTTCACTATATACATGTATGGTAAAATTCATATCTTAATAACCATCTCTTTTTCCCAAACCTCTGGGCCAATTTCAACGAGATATCACATGAAGCATCTCTAGTTGGAGAGAATAAAGATTTGTCAAAAAGAAATCAGTCATGTGACCAGAATGTTTGTCATGCCTATATTTGGTAAAAACCATGAAAAACCTTCTTGTCAAAAACAATTAATCAGATTTCAAAATAATTTCACAGGAATGTTCTTTGGGGGCCCTTCTTTAAAGATTATTAGAAAGAATTAGATATCTTAAAAAGTTCCACTATATGCATATACATGTACGATAGAATTTCTAACAAAGTACATCAGTATCAATTTGGATGTCCAAATATGCCAAAATGACAACCATAAAAAGGCAACAATAGATCGCACTGGACAAAAGTGCAGGCTGATCTTCATACATACAATCTGTAAAAGTAAAATATTCAGTTTCTGCATTGTAAGAATTATGTACCATTTTAATGTCCAACATCAAGCATACAGTGTCCAACTTGTAAAATGAGGGGGAAAAAGGTAAATGCATAGAAGCACAGAAACTCTGTGTAAAATATAAAAGCAATGTTTCTAACTATTCTTCAAATAGGTGGTAATCTCAGGTGAGCAATTCTAGGGCCATTATGGCCTTCTTGTTTTCTAAATTAAATCAATGGGCTTTTTTTACCAAAACTTAAAAACAATGGGTTTTTATATAGAAAAAAGATTAAAATGAATGAAAGTAATGCGTTTATGGGAAATTTTTTTTTATGAGATTGTTAGTACCAAAAATTATCACTGTGATGGTATTTGATGTCATGTCTCTTGCACTTCACCATCTAAATTTGAAAAACACTTCCACAGTACATATAAATAAAACTCTGTACTCTCTATGTATTCATGGTATAAAGTTGTGATAAAGCATTGTAGTAACCTTTGTTGTCTAATGGTAATGGTGGTTGACTTTGTACCAAGGGATTTTAGCTAAAGCCCCTCTGGTTTCTTAGGAGTGTTCTTTGGCAAAACACTTCAGACCCCATACCTAGTACTGGCTTCGGATATCCATAATATAAATGAAAATTGTTGACATGGTATTTAACACTTAAGAAAAAAACTTAAAGGTATTCATATCTAAATATTATTTTCATTTATACTCTTTATAGGTATCCCAAAAACCATCAACAGTAGGAAGACCTTTGCAGTTGAGTGAAATTCAGGGATGATGAAGAAAATACACAGGAGTAGGATTGGAGAACCTTAAGGACTGCCATCTTAAATTGATGGTCTTGTAAACATAAATAGTTTTATATCAAAGCCATCTGTTTTCTTTATCGGTTTTCCATTTGATAGTTTTGTGTCATGTTAAGGACAGCATGGAACAAGAGAATTGCGTTTTGGTATCATAGGGTACATGTATTATGAGTTGGCAACAATCTCTTTGTTTGTTGTTCATAGAAACTGAATGTATAGCTCACAAAGAATATTTATTTAAAAGAAAGTACAAGAAGTAAAAACATTTAAGCTAGGGTTGTTTAAGAGGTGTTGTTTTGGGTTGTCAATTTAGGTTTTGAATCTGATTTGTTATCATATATAAATATACTTAACATAATAACTTATTTTGTGAAGTAGGATTTTTTTTCAGAATCAGTCTATTGTCTTCTTATCCTTTTAAAATATGTTACGCTAGGAGAAAGCAAAGGGTGTTTTTTAAATCTTGTAAATGTTAGTTATATGTCAGATATAACTCTGCAAATACTGCAGAAGGTAAACAAACAATTCACAATGAATACATAGTATATTGGTGTCTCCTAATGTTGAGAAAAAGACTATCTTTTGAAAATATGACTGGAAAATTTGGATAAGAAAAAATCAAGGTAAAAGAAGTATTTTAATTTTCATACAAGGAAGTTCAGACAAAAAAACTTGTCGATACCCAAAAGGATGAAGTCAAAACAATGCAACGTCAACCAGAGTCAATGAAACAACCAGATGTCACGATTAAATAGAGAGAATGCCTTGAGTTTCCCTATATAACTGATTCTTTTTTTGATTTTATGAATTTTGACTTGAAATTTTCAGATATCAATTTTGACATGTTACCAAATATAATATGTGAAAAGTTAAAAAACTAAATTTTGTACCATAAGACCGATTTCTGCAGTCACTAACACACATAAATGTATGCATAATAAAAACATACATTTGTTATTTTCCAGTCACTTAACAAAACACCTTCACACATGTTTGTCTCTGACAAATAAAAAGAGAAAGCTATTAAAAATATAAACAGTTAAATACTTATAAAACTATCTTTGTTGTATTTGCTTCCTATTTGTTTTCCAATTCATACTCATACGATTTTCTTTTAATAAATATTCCAGCAACCAATATGGATGCATTTGGCAATTGTAGTATATTTTGTAGGGTCCTATGTGGCCCAATGTAAAATTCATAACCTTGATGTCCAAAGTCTGAACCTCACTAGCGTTTTTTTCTTGGGATGTCCTTGAGACATTTGAAAGTTTTTAGTCTATTGCTGATGAAAGCAAGCAGTAAAGCAAATGAAATACTGTTGACATAGCTTTTAACCCTTACAGGATTATCATCCATTTGAATCACGTCATCCAACTTCAGTGCCTTCAGCACTTTGATTGTAATTGTCGTGGCAATATTTTTGAAATGTTTTGTAAATGGCCAACAGCATATTATGTGGAATTTTTGTTGCCGTATGGCAAATAAGGTTGACTTCAGTTAAGTATTCTGCAGTATATCTGGCAATGTGAAGTTGTGATGATGGTATAAGGGGACAATAGAAAAGTATCCAGTTCCTTTAGATACGGACCGAGTAACCTCCCTAACCCTTTACCAAACCACAAATTTTCGACCGTCCCAAATTGAAAGAGTTTGCAGACGACAATTTCAAATTGAGATGAAATTGAAAAATAATTGTCTGATAGGGCAGAAAACATTGTTGGAAAAGTAGAAATTGCTCGTTTGACCTTTCCCAAATAACAAATTTCCGACTGTCCCAAATTGAAAGAATTTACAACCGACATTTCAAAATGTGATAAAATTGGAAACTAATCTTCTGATAGGATAGACAACATTGTGGGAAAAGGAAAAATCGCTCGTCACGAGCAATTTCTCCTCTTCCCACAATGTTTTCTAAAGTCGTCTGCAACAAAATGGTCAAATGCCGTTAGTATTTGGGAAGGGGGTTAAGAGCAATTACCCCTTTTCCCACAATGTCCTCCAGAGTCGTCTGCAACAAACTTGTTAAATGTCGTTATTGTTTGTAAAGGGTTAATATATGTTGATTTATTTGAAACACTATACAAACCATCCGCGAATAGACTGGTACGTATAGATACTCGCCTGTGGTGTCGTGTATAATATTTCCCAAAGGGCAATCAAGTATTTCCGGTAACCTTTTTAACCGAACAATATGTTGTTACTGTTGTAGGTCTTCTAATCTACATGAGAACGTCTGAATTCAATAATGTCACTACGTTAGTTAAAACTTATTTACTTTACATCGATTGTGACGGAAGCTTGAAGCTTATTAAATTCACCCTCAATGTCTGCTACCTTGATACTACACCATTCCCTGCATAAGTTAGCCCTGGCAATTTTCACCTCGCCTAATGGGGATTCGAACCCGGGACCCTCGGTACAAAAGACCGGCCCTCTACCTCTGCACCCAATGTCGCCAACAGTTGAAAAATTGATGACTGATCGTGGGATAAAGGGTTTCTGTGCCCCTCGAATTCCTTCTTATAGTCCACCTGACGTGGTTTGTGGGGTTATGAAATACAGTGAACCCTCGTTTATCCGAACACGTCCGTTCCCAACAAAATGTCCGGTTTACCGAATAATCCGGACTAATGAAGCAGAGCATGTTCTTATTCAAATTAAGACATAAATGGTCTGTGTGAGCGGTGTATACTTATAACCCTTTAGCGAACGCCAAATTGTCGTCCGTCCCAAATTGAAAGAGTTAGAAGACATATCAAAACGTGGTGAAATTCAAAGATAATCTTCTGATATGGCAGAAAACATTGTGGGAAAAGGAGAAATTTTCACGAGCAATTTCTCCTTTACCCACAATGTTTTCAAAAGTCGTCTGCAATAAACTGGTCCAATAATTCCGTTCCCTTACAATTTTGATCGGATTGCGAGACATCCGGATAATCGGTGTCCGGATAAACGAGGGTTCACTGTACTAAAATATAATCCCACCATGTATAACTGCATAGTAAATTGTGTGTAACCGATGCATCAGTAAATTGTGTGTAACCGATGCATCAGTAAATTGTGTGTACAGATGCATCAGTAAATTGCACACATAACTAAAATAAAAATGACTCCCTCATTTAACCCTCAGAATGATGGGTAGTATTTTAAGAATAGATTTTTGTGTCGTCTGCTTTTCAAAACCTTTCAAATATCTGCTTAGTTTTGATAAGGTTAGATACTCTGTGTAGCAAACAGGTTAGATCACAGGCCAGCCGCCAATTTGGTCTAACCTGTTTGCATAAGCTTGAAGTCGTTGTCAGCATTGGAATGGTTAAAGAAATTGAACCCGTTTAAACAGTAGCAAAATTAATGAGACGATTTTATGATTGCATTGAAGGGGCTGAGTACCATATTAGCCGAAATCGGATGGTAAAAATCTGCTTGGATTCTTACCAATCCTGCAAAAACCTTCTTAAGGAATAAAGACACAAATATTGTTGAAAAATTACCAAAAATGATTGAATTAACAATTAGATATTGATTAAAATATATTTCATAGAATATAATTCATATCAATGTTTACAATTTGGATGGTAATTGAAACATATTTTTGGTTTATCGCTCCATTTTTCTATTAAAATAAAAAAAATCCGCCATATAGTTCTGGATACGTATGGATAATCAACTTAAGTTCTTTTTGTATCATAAATTCATGTTTCGATAACCAGTCAGACAGGACTTCTATTCTATTCCAAGTTTGAGCCAGTATTAGCTATTCACATCCAGGACTAATTACTCAACACAGGCACAATGTATGCAAATCTATGTAAACACTCTGCTTGCTGATAAACACGATTGGCTTGGAGGGAATTATTTCATGACCAGGAAATAGCGCTCGATATCCGAGTCCATCTTATGGCGTCTAATGAATTTAATATGTGCGTTTCTTTTTTACTCGTTTCGTTTTCAAATTACTATTATAATGGTTGACCCTTTCCCAAACAACAAATTTTGGACTGTCCCAAATTGAAAGAGTTTGCAGACGACATTTCAAAATGTGATGGAATTTAACAATGTTCTTTAGGAAGAGCAGAAAACCTTGTTACGAGCAACTTCTCCTTTTCCCACAATGTTTTCTAAAGTCGCATGCAACAAAGTCGTCAAATGTCGTTATTGTTTGGGAAAGGATTAAAACATATTTACGTACCTTTAGAAACAATTTGTTCAAAAGGGTATTAGACTTTGATACTTTACTCTCATTGGGTCTTGAACGTTTTCCCGAACATCGGTCTGTTCTCTCTCAAGTAACGTGCAAAACAAGAACAACCAACACGTTTTTATTTTTTTTTAAACAAAACACGAGTTATACTGTAATACAAACCAGTGAACTCTTCATTTTGAACTTGTTTCATTTACATCGATTGTGACGGGAGCTTGAAGTTTATCAAGTTCATTCTCATGACTGTTTTAATGGGTACATGACCAGTGTATACAACATTGTGTGGGTTAGTCCCAGCATTTCGCCTCGCCGCTAATGGTGATCGAACCTAGCACCCCCGGCACGGCAGGCCGACGGTCCACAACCTCACTACTGTCGCCCAATGTAACCTTTTCAAACACATTTATCCTCTTTCCGTTTTCAGAAAGTTTAGATCCAATCAGCAACATCGTGTCCGAAGTCATAACATTTACGGGTGAGGCATATTTCGAACCTGAGTCAGTCAAGAAGCCTGCCTGACAATGCTGGAGTGTAACCCGTGGGTTCTGGCGCTCAGCGCTGTGGTGATTATTTACTGTATATACAGGTAAGGTTTTTCTTCCTACAATTAAATTATATTTAAGTGCAAAAGTAACAACCCGTTATTGGGCAATCGAGCTCTTGTGCCATGTTTATGTTTCAATCGATCGATACCATGACTGAGAAAAGGGTTGATTGGAATATCTGATCAAAGTTACCTACCGCCGCATTTAGACTTGTTACCTGTTAACAATTTTTGAACTCGGTCATGAACTGCTTTGGACCTTTATATACATCCTGATCAAAATCTAAGTAAAAAACGACTATCCTAACACAACGTTTACACAGAATTTAAGATCTAGTGCCAATATCCAAAACGAGGTATTCTTGTCATGTTTCCAAGATGTATAATCCAACCAGTATTCTATAGAAACTATTGAGAAAACATTGAGAAAACATAAATGTAAAAAGACGAAACAACAAACAAAATAGATGTTAACTCAAAATGAGCATAAAGTGTTCATTTATACCAAATTCGGTAGTTAAACAAATCATTTCCGATTCACGACACCAACCATCTATTCTCTATATCCCCACATGCGTATGCTATTATGCTTTCCACTGGTTTTAACATCTTTTATCCTGTCACTAGTGTCATTTTGGGACGGATAACTAGGTGCAGTATAACATTTGTGATATCCGGCACTAGCCACGTATAACATGCACGTGACGAATCATGACGTCATAAGAACGACATGACGTCATGTTTACATCATTCTCTACATATTTTTTCCTTCTTTCTCGTGTTTTATTTATATATCATTTGTTTGAAAGAATGCATAAAGGTAACAGGATAAATAGAATAGATGGTTGGTGTCTTTGAATGGGAAAAGTTATCGGGCTCGGCATCGGAATATTATCCGTTTCGCCTTCGGCTCACCGGATAATATTCCTACGCCTTGCCCGATAACATTTCCGATTCACGACACCAACCATCTATTCTCTATGTATGTATTGTTTCGCAGGTCTATGACTGATCTGTACACAACACTGGACAAACTTGGGCTACCCGGTCCCCGTCCTGTGTGGGTGTTCGGAAATGTCCTCGAGTTCAAAAACAGGGTAAGCCTTTTTCTTTGGTCCCACAGTTTGTACTCATGTTGAGGTTGTTTCGGGAACATTCGATGAGATACGATAACTAAACATGTAAATTAGAAAATCACAACAGCGACAAACACCCATCGACAGCCATCGTGATTTGCTCCCTTTTGACCTTTAGCCAGCCTATCCTTGAACGTATCAAGTTGGGGGTACAAACGACTTTTTCAAGTACAGTGGTACTAAATCTTATGATGCTGGAACCGACGTCATCCTTATGCAAACAGGTTAGATCCAGGCCAGCCGCCAAATAAAATTGGCGGCTGGCCTCGATCTAACCTGGTTACATAAGCTAGATGTCTGTTCTAGCACCATAAGGGTTAACCTGCATTATTCGCTAACCTTAATCTTTGGCAAGCGCCAGTTTGAATAGGTCAGCAGGTGCTGTCGAAACACGGTCCTCGATTTTTTAATATTTTCTTTTCTAAAGGTAGTTGTGCAAGGTTAAAGGGGAAATTTGGAAGATAAATCTTTTTTTTTAAATTTGCACAACAGCTGTACTGCGATGTGATACGCACCGATTATTTTTCATTCTAGGATGTGCTTTCGGTATTCAAGGAATGGAAGACCAAGTTTGGCAAAGTGTATGGGTAAGTTTTGTGATTGCCATAGGGCTTCAGCGAAGTCTTCAACAGTGTTTTAACTACAATGAACATATAACTTTGTTGAACTATAAGCAGTGCATAGCTTGGAAATATTCTCTCTTTCAAGCTCATACAGAGTAATGATTGGCCGCGTTTGGGGTTCGAACCTTGCTCCTCCAGTCTTAAGCTACAAAGGGAAACCACTACGCCAGCCCGGGTCTTCGAGAAAAAATTGTTTCGGACAACTTTGTCGTGGATCGTGGATTCCGTCCAGCATGTTTTCTCGGCAGTCTTTGGTTCGAGTGTTCTAGCTCGCCCTGCATCATTATGAAATAGGGGCGGATCACTTGTAATCTGCCCACAAAAAAGAAAGAAAGAAAGAAGCAATTAAAAAATCAGAAAATTGACTCGAGTACTGGTGATGTAAAATCAAACCATTTAGTTTAGTAGATCAAGAAAGTATACCGAATAAATCATTCACGCGTCTTAACAGTTGATTGACCAATTCAATCAACCAGCTTACTAATCAACCAATCAACTAATTAACATAGCGAACTAAGCAGTATTCAATTAAACTATCAATTAACACGTTCGTGTCTTCATTTGTAGATTCTACGAAGGTTTTAGACCTGGAATTGTTGTCAACGACCCGGAAATGGCCAAAGAAATTCTGCAGACCAGATTCGGACTCTTCCACTGTCGAACTGTAAGTTTACTATGTTGACATTAAACCTGTCTCCCTCAAACCCCAACCCCTCAAACCAGCCTCCCTGAAATACATGGTGCGTGTAAAAAAGAGCAATTTTAGCCAGTTATTTGCAGCTGGTTATTTGAGAACGTGTATCTGATGTTTAAAATGTAACAAAAATGATTAATGATCCGAAAGTAGTGCAAATTTGGAACAAGAAATCTCCGAGAAACAATGCACTTTTTGTTGAAAGGGCCGTAAAACAATAAAACCGAAAAGGTTTTGAGGTACTGACTAAAACATTTCCTAATTAGACGCATCATGTATTTTAGGGAAATAATGTTAGGTTAAAGTATGTTTTATGGACTGAAGACCCCATATCTTTCGAAATAGAAAGGAGAACAGAAGTTAGCTTAAACTATCCTACTTTGACTCGCTTCGGTAAGTCGATTTGGGGTTTCCACGAATTACCATATCAATGCTGACAAACGTAATACCTGTGATTATATAGGTAGTGTACCCAATCCCCCGCTGGCCCTGAGCATGGGTCCCCCTTCTACAATCGTCAATAATTCATTCCGGACACAACTTATACTATTGACGGGTTAATGATGTTAAAAGTAAAAGATTAACCTTCAACCCTTTCCCAAACAATAACGACATTTGACCACTTTGTTGCAGATGACTTTAGAAAACATTGAAGGAGACGGAGAAATTGCTCGTGACAAGCAATTTCTCCTTTTCTCACAATGTTTTCTGCCCTATCAGAAGATTATTTTCCACTTTCATCACATTTTAAAATGTCGTCTGCAAACTCTTTCAATTTGGGACAGTCGAAAATTTGTTGTTTGGGAAAGGGTTGAAACAAAAACTAAATTTTAAAGTGTGAATCTATGTACTTTAATATTAGAAGTACGTTCACTTCAGTGACCGAATTATGATTCAGAAAATGATAGTGTACTGTATATTCAACCAGGTAATTTAGACTGATAACACGAACGAAAAACTCTCACAAAATGTGCATTCGCGCATCTCCATCAAATGCCTTTCAGATAGAAATGACAGATTTGGACAGAATTCAGAATCCACTTAGAATTAAAAAGGATCATGATACCTTCTGCAACAAAATGTTTGAATCTCCGACTCGTTTCTTTAAACCTATTTATAGTTCAAGAGTTCATTTTGAATTGACTGTGAAAGAAGCTCGAAGCTAAGTTCATTCACTGTCGATGACTGATTCCTTGTTACATGACCAGGGTACCGTTTTACAAAACAGCGTAAGAAAAGTATTTGCATAAGTCATAACTGATAAACATTGATCGTATCTTCAATGAAAGTACAATATTGCAATGTGACGCTTTCAATGACGCGCTAGTTTGCAATATTGCTTTGCCCAATATCAAAATAAGAAGAATTGTTGTGTTAGACTTGAGCAAATCGTAAACGTAAACTGTTTAGTAAAACGGTACCCAGATTTCGCGCCGATTTGTGAGTTAGTCCCGGCATTTTCGCCTCGCCGCTAAAACGGATCGAACCCCGGACTGTCAGTACCAGGGGCCGACACTCTAACACTGTAAACTTGCCACCCATTGTTTTGTATGTTCGATAGTGTTTCTATTCATTGCAAAAATCTCCGACGTCTCCATTATATAGTTCAAAATTGCCCTGCTGCTCTCCTATAGGGAAACTTGAATAAATACCCACGAGAGTTTGTCTTTAGTCGGCCAAAAACCGTACGGAAAGCCGATGGTTCACCCTTGTGATATGCCATGCCCACAAATCTCACCACTTACCTATAAAGCGGTGCTCACAAATTATATATAAAAAACTCATTTTTCCTTGATTCGATGTAGAAACCTTGTAAAAGCAAAGAAACACAAGTGGCAGAGCGTACAGAGTTGTCAATTCCTTCGACACGTTCCCACCAAACTACAAACTGTTGTTAAAGTTGACAATTATGTTGATTATGGTTTAAGTGGTCCATGTTTTTCTCTTCTACAGAGTTATCGCCCCTTTCAATACTACCCGACCGACCTCCAGGTGGTTCACGAGACGGACTTCGAGACGTGGAAGAGTAACCGAGGCGTCATCGATAAGGTCCTCAACTTTTCCGGAAACATGAAACAGGTCAGACATTTTGAACACGTCACTTCCGGTAAATCCGCAAAGCTGCGTGCGCATGTGCAAAATAAGCGATCATGACTTACAACGTACGTGCACTTTAGTTTGTATAAAGGCTAATTCACAAGCCTTTATGCAAAACGTAAGGAAATTTTGCATTTGAAGGGGATATTGCTCATGAAATACAGGGATCCCAACCCCCGAACTAGTGATAAAAATGCTGGTTCCGGCTAACTAACGGAATACCTATGGTCATAACCCAGCTAAATTAAAGCGGGGGAATCACGTGACCAATGTTCACGATCTTATGTCCGGACAAAATGGCCGCACACACGGTATTTTGCTCTCATCACCCTTTGGACACAAACCACTAACCACTTGGCCACCTCGGCTGTGCCGAAAGATGTAGATATGAAATAAATGAGTTGAAATCGACCTGAAAGTCAGATTCGATTGCTCACTTTAACGTTGTGTAAATTGACGACGTTGTGACGTATAGTAATGGCGGGAAACACATGCCACGTGTTGACGTATACCTCCTGGCATGTGACTAGTGATTAATCGGACGCCATTTTCATCTCTTTTTTCTCTCTTTCTTTCGTTCTTTTTGAAATTTTTCTTCGTACATACACATATATCACAAAATCAAGCTAATGAGGTTATGGGAAAATAGATCCTTAAAAATGCAAGTGTTTACCAAAATAAAAGGAACCCCGAATACATCTCTGGTGTCCGCTCAGCGTAAATTTCGAATCCTAGTCGTTTCAAAGTAGGCGAATTGCCACGTTTAACATATATGTATGCCCCATAAGTTCAACCACGTGCTAATCCATGACAGCCGTGTCTAAAAAAGGATAACTAAATGCGCATAAATCAAACGAAATAGGTTGTTCTATGGTGTTAATGTCTCTTCTAGAACATGCTCGAAGTGCACTTTTCCCTAGCCGCCATATTCACAGATGTACTTATATATACGAAGGTCGAATGCTGGGTTTCTTATTTTTTCTTCATTCGTACATCACACTAACCCAGTCCCATAAATAACATAGAAGTACAGTACCAGGCTTGAGAGAACAATATGGGAGAGGACAGGGGGTTAGGAAACATGATTGAGGAGGGGGTTGTTGCCACGTAATTGTCTCCACACATACTAGTTTATCTCTCAGCAATGCCAATATGTTATCAAGTAAAAGATGACAAAGATGAAGAACTAAACTACACCGAAACAAACTTATTCTCACGGACGTATGTCGAAACCTAATGTTTCCACTCTGTACAGTTGAATGTACCCAAACAATGTGTTGCTCTATCTGTCCTCCAATGAGACTTTGAATGGAAGGAGATAACAATGTCTGTAAAATGGACGGTATCAGTTTAGCTATGGCAACTGAAAGAAATCGTTGAAACTGACGTTAGACCACACCGAAACATGAAGAACGGTTTTCATTCTAAAGGACGACAAACCCTGTTTGTTTGTTGTATTCGGTTAAGGTTCCCCCGACCTTGGTCGTAAAACGAGGTCGGTGAACGCGTATTCTATGTTATGGTATCATTTCAGTCGTTGTTAAAGGTACTTGTTCACGCATTAACCAACTCTCAAGTCAAAATAAAGATCGCTGAAACAAGACAGTTTCTGTTTTGCGGCATCGTCTTTAATGAGTAATAGCGACTACATGCAAAATTAGATTTGGAACACATCGGCCATTTCTTAGAATAACCTCGGAGGTAATGGGGAGCCATATTGAAAGTAGGTCATTGACGAAGGGCGTGTCCATTTGCAATCGTATCTACTCGGCAATCCACGGCACAAGCCTCTTACCAGCACCTTCTAACCCTTTTCCGAATAACAAATTTTCGAATGTCCCAAATTGAAAGAGTTTGCAGACGACATTTCAAAATGTGATGAAATTGAAAAATAATCTTCTGGTAGGGCAGAAAACATTGTGGGCAAAGGAAAAATTGCTCGTTACGATTTCGTTTAACACCGGTTTAAACAACACTTTTACCTTTGTTACACTGGTGAGCCACCCTATTTCGTGCTACTGTCCGCTTAATCACAATGATTTTAACTTGTGTATATATGATATATTTACAGGTGATGGACGAATTATACAGGACCTCGACAAAGATGATAAACGAACTAGAAAGTCTCGTTCAAACAGCAAACGACGGACACGACATTACAGAGTAAGTGAAACGACATTTATGGAAATTACTACCCTACAAACTGATTACAGTGAACCCTCGTTTATCCGGACCCCGATTATCCGGATGTCTCGCAATCCGTACAAAATTGTAAGGGAACGGAATTATTGGATTAGTTTATTGCAGACGACTTTTGAAAACATAATGGGTAAAGGAGAAATTGCTCGTGACGAGCAATTTCTCCTTTTCCCGCAATGTTTTCTGCCAAATCAGAAGATTATCTTTGAATTTCATCACGTTTTGATATGTCTTCTGCAAACTCTTTCCATTTGGGACGGTCGACAATTTGGCGTTTGCTAAAGGGTTATAAGCATACATCGCTCATACAGACCGTTTATGTCTTAATGTGAATAAGAACATGCTCTGCTTCATTAGTCCGGATTATTCGGTAAACCGGACATTTTGTTGGGAACGGACGTGTTCGGATAAACGAGGGTTCACTGTACATTGGCTCTTCCTGGACTAACCAGGCTTTCAATAACTTCAGTTCAATACAAGTCAAATTCTGTATTGTTTTAACGGTACGTACATGTCATTTTGACTTTCAAATTTTCTGTTTTTGTTATCAAGCAACTTTAACCTAGAATTAGCATAGAAAACGGGCTAAAACTCTTGTATAGGCTGCACATAGTCGGTGCCTTCAGTACTTTGATTGTCTAATTATTTCAGAGCAACGCAGCACTATTCAAGCGAGACTTTAATACGACTCCTTCTGAATCTGAACGCAGACGACTTGGAGAAATACCAAACGGCGTTTTTCGAATATGAGAAACAGAGTAATCATGCGGCTAGCACGGAAAACGAAATTGCAGGACTTGCACGTGGGTTTCCGTGCCTTTTTTTTCTTTCTATTCTCTTAATATTTTAATTGCTGATTTGTCGATGTTTACAGTTCTATATTCACTTACAGGTTAAACATATTTATTTTACATCGATTGTGAAACAAGTTCTTACAACTTAGATTAATCACTTTCGTTTCTGCTTCCTGGATACTAGTTAATAACCAGTGCTCACGCCGAATGTGGATTAATGAAAGTTCGCAAGGCAGATCCCGCTTTTCACGGGATTCGAAACCACGACCCTCGTGTCCAGAAGACGACGCGCTACTATTTATATATTTATCCTTTTAAAAAGTTGTTATCATTTATCTTATCATTTGAAAATGTGCTTGTTTAAACTCATAAGTTTATTAATTTCCAAAGGAATTTTACGTATCATCAGTATTGGTCTATTGATATTGTTTGATAATATCTTGCGATATTTATTATATGAGTGTGGGTGGTACTGAGCATTCCATCCTTAATTGCCTTGAAGAGTCCTTTGGCAAGATATAGTCTAACCCTTTCCCAAACAATAACGACATTTGACCACTTTGTTGCAGACGACTTTAGAAAACATTGTGGGAAAAGGAGAAATTACTCGTAACGAGCAATTTCTCCTTTTCCCACAAGGTTTTCTGCTCTTTCTGAAGAATATAGTTCAATTTCATCACATTTTGAAATGTAGTCTACAAACTCTTTCAATTTGGGACAGTCGAAAGTTTGCTGTTAAAGTTTGCTGTTAAAACGTGGAAGTCGTAAATAAAACCAATCAAAAGAAAGAAACCGTCACTTCAATACAACTTCCGGAATGTTTTATCATATGCTCAACCCCGAACAAAAGTCTGGCCCATTGGCTAATGCGTAGGACTTGTAACACAGTGGGTTCAATCATCACAAATGGCAAGACACTTCAAAGCGCTGCTCAGTACTGGTGAAATGAAGTCATGAAAAGCCGTAAAATATTTGAACTACTGTTGACACAGCGTTAAACCCTGTAATATCACCTTTACCAAACTCTATATCTTAATGATTTCCAGGTCTGTTTCCTTCTTTGACACCTTTGTTGAAATTAGCGGACGGTGAACATAGAAAAAGCCACGAGAACATTTTAGCGATTTTGAGAGATTATCTTAAACGGAAAATAGGCGACCAAGTAAGTAATGTTCTAAATGCATGTGTACAATAGTAATACAAATAGATTGAGAATATACATCTTATCTCAGTGCATTACCCTGAAATGAAGATATAGAAATCAAATAGATTAAGTAAACTGTAAAAAAAAACGGTTCATTTTGTCAATAATCGTCTTTTATTTCCGTCCTTTGAAATAATTGAAATGAGCACGATTGTCCCTGACCTAGGTAATGGAATGTGTCAACACGCACGTGACACTAGCAGGTGCGTCCGAGATTATTCCATGTCTAATTATAAACCATGTTTTTCAATCAAAGCATCAAATGCCCTATTGCTCGTTTCACAAATATGCATTTAAAGCAAAACGTTTTTAGCATTTTTGACATGTATATATTAAACTTGGGCATCTATTTGGTGGTGAGGATAATTCAAATCACCTTTTTAGCAGTTGTTACTCACACAACGCATTCTGTGTAATAGTCACTTTAACTAGCGTGTCGGTTAGTGAAGCACCTGGGTTCGACTTTTTATGTTGGCTAGTTATATCACTGCCATAAAATAGCTTAGAACAGGTAGGTTACCCTGGTTTAACCCATTACCAAACAGTAACGACATTTGACCACTTTGTTGCAGGCGACTTTGGAAAACATTGTGGAAAAAGTAGAAATTGCTCTAAACGAGCCTTTTTTTCCTTTTCCCACAAAGTTTTTCTACCCTATCAGAAGATTGTTTTTCATTTTCATCACATATTGAAATGTCGTCTTAAAACTCTTTCAATTTGGGACAGTCGAAAGTTTGGCGTTTGGTAAAGGGTTAAAGCATGAGTCAGGAAACTTCTGAGGGTCAGAACTCTTATTGAAGCTTTAAAAATGCAGAGATCATGATACACTTCGAAAACCCAAAATCTATCAAATCTATAATGCATATTTTCAGAACAACAACAAAACGAAACCGGAAGAAGAGTTCAGCATCTTATCAAAACTCCTCACATCCAAACTACTAACACGTGACACGGACGGAAGTATGACGCGACGAAATCTCGTTGAGGACGAGATAATCTCGCACCTGCTTCTGTTCCTGAGCGAGACCTACCACACGACAGCCTCCATGGTCCAGTTTATCCTGTACGAACTGGCGTGTAACCCCCACTGTCAACAACGGTTATACGAGGAAATCACCGACGTCTGTGGACCGGTGAGTATTTCGGAGCGACCCAGCGGTGATCAACATTCGCTTGTTTGTAAATAAAAGTAGATGCTGAACAACGCTAGCTCTCACAGAAGATAAAATTCAAAGTTAAGCTTAATTGTGTGGGCTACATTGGTGCGGTGGTCTAGCGTCGGCTAATGAAACCCGGGAAATTCTCCATTTTGAATGTTCACGTTGTTGGTATTCGATAAATGGCATCAGTTTTGTGTGTTTCATGTGATTTTTCTAATCGGGTAATAGCCACTTGTTGGCGCTCCTTGCTATTTTATTTTAGATAAATCTTTAGATAAAATTTGAGATATTTTAGATTTTACTCGAATGTAAACAATTAAGTTTAATTGGTGTGTACATAAATTGTGAAAATAGCACTTTGAAATATAGATAATACATAGTGCAGGCGTTATATTGTCATGATCTTGAGGTGTTTTGCTGTGTTTCAACATATTCGATCATAATTAATAACTCATTTTACCCATTTTTGCAGTTTTTCTAAGAACTAATATGCTTTTAAATAGTTTTGTTTATTCTCACGTAACCATTTAAAGGCACATAAAAGGAGATTAATGCTATATCAGACTATATATTTGGTAAACTTTTGGTCAGATTCAAATAGTCATCACCCCCCCAAAAAAAAACATCAGCAAAACTAAAACGTGAAAGTCAACGAGAAATAACCCAGATTAGCAAGTTTGGTAATTAAGATTGTGTGAAGCTTCACCTCTGACCCTGATACACACATTTTGAACCGACCAATCAGAATTCGTTATTTTGAATATGTAAACAAAGAGGTTGTTGATAAACATGATTGAATTGGAGACAACTATATTTCAAGCACAAAATAACTTTTGTTAAAGGATTTTATTTAATAGGGTCTCAATGCGTTTGTAAATAAATTCTCATGACTTTTATGAACATAATGAAATAACTCCATATATTTTCTTCAGTAATTTATTTGTACTCATCTCCTGTTATGTGCCTTTAATAAACATTTAATATTTCAGGAGGGGGTACTAGACCAATACGATTTAAAAGCACTTCATTACTTCGACATGGTATTCAACGAGTCATATAGACTACACCCCATAGCTCCTGGGTAAGCTAGATCTATTTACGTCTGAGTGTACAATGTATATGCAGTCCAACTTGTGTTAAGCAACCATCCTTTTAAGCAACCACATTTTTCAGTAGCCTTAAACAACCACTACAGAAAGTCCCAATGTTGGATTTATAGTTTACATCAATTTGTGTTAAGCAGCCAACCTGTCTTAAACAGCCACTTTACTCAGTTCCATAGGCTGGCTTCTTAACATAAGTTTGACTGTATTTGCATGAAAGTAGTCCAGGGTACCGTTTTACGAAACAACTCTCGGAGAGACGATTCCAATGATGTGTTACTTTGCAATATTACTTCTTCCAATTTTAATATAAAAGGAATTGTTGTTTAGACTTACACAAATCTTAAGTGTAAACTGTTTAGTAAAACGGTACCCAGGGGAAGAGCGCGGGCTTCAGTACACGAGGGTCGTGGGTTCGAATCCCATGTGTAGCGGGATCTGCCTTGCGAACTTTCATTAAGTCACATTCGACGCGAGAACTGGTTATGTATCCAGGATGCAGAATAGAGAGTGATTATTCTAAGTTTTAAGAACTTGTTTCACAATCGATGTGAAATAAATAAGTTTAAACTAACTAAATATTTGCACAATCATACGTTTAACCCATTACCAAACAAAAACGACATTTTACCACTTTGTTGCAGACGGCTCTTGAGAACTTTGTTGGATAGGAAGAAATTGCTCGTGACGAGCAATTTCTCCTTTTCCCACAATGCTTTCTACCCTATACGAAGATTATTTGCCAATTTCATCACATTTTGAAATGTCGTCCGCAAACTATTTCGATTTGGGACAGTCGAACATTTGGCTTTTGGAAAGGGGTTAATCACCTTTATTTTACATCGATTATGAAGCAAGCTCTTCCAGCTTATATATAAAGTCGCTCTCAATTCTGCGTCCTGAATACATATACAGTGCTTGTACCGAGTGTGGATTAATGACAGGTCACATAGTGGACCCATTTTCTCAAAGGATTCAAATGGATTACCCCGTGTCCCGGGGCCAACCGTATTCTCCAGGGTACCGTTTTACTTAGCAACTTAAGTAAGTCATAACTGATACATACGGATAGTATCTTCGATGAAACTACAACATTGCAATGTGACACGTCATTTGAAGCGTCTCAGAAAGACGATTCCAATGATGTGTTACTTTTCAATATTGCCTCGCCCAATATTGAAATAAGAGGAATTGTTGTTTTAGACTTACGCAAATCTTAAGCGTAAACTGTTTAGTAAAACAGTACTCAGGACCGCAGTCTAATAAACAACCAGTATATATCGACATATATTTGTAATATACTTGTTACCTTCATTGTCGGCTTTACTTCGGTCTTTTAAACATCCACACCCGTAAAAACGTCGATATGCTCAGATTCGCACATGTCAAGCATAATAATCATGTTGACAATTCACCTTTCCACAGAGTTACCCGCCAAGCCGCAAGCGACTGTAAAATAAAAGGACAGAAGATTTTGGAGGGCATGCCAGTCCGAATTATGACGTGTACAATGTATAGTGACGAGAGCATATTCCCCGAACCAGAGAAATTTATACCCGAAAGGTATGTTCGATTGATTATGAAATTTAGATGATGTATTTTCTTTTTTATTATCATTTCTATTTTGAATAGAGTAGTTAATTTAGTAGTAATGTTATCCATCGTTGATTTCTGACCAGTAGAATTGACAAGTATTTCATTTTCTTTACAAATAAAACACGAATAGGTGCCCTTTTCTTTGGGGGGTGGGTTCTAAGCAGATGGTCATGTGACATTTGTGGTGGCAGTGGTCATTCCCATAAAGGGGAGATCACTCTGAGGAGTTGGTCGTACTCCCTTAGATGACGCAGTGAATGTTAGGTAGGGAAATCCAAACATACGTTTTTTGTAAATGTCTTAAAAGGAATCTTAACCCATGTAAATAATTTAGTACAAAGCGCTGTTCAAAGCGTAGTTAAATACTTACACGAAGACATCGTTTCGTTTTGCACAAAACCCATGAATCACCCAGCGGTGACCAAAAATACAAAACAACTAAAGTATTTCACTTATTTACAGATTCTCAGTAGAAAACCAGAAAACGCGCCATCCATTCACGTTCCTGCCATTTGGAATGGGTCCAAGAATGTGCCCCGGTGTCAAAGTCGCCAACATCATCGTCAAATCCGCCATTGTTACAATACTCAGACAATACGAATTAGGAACCAGTCATTTAACACAGGTAAGAAGTTTCACTTGAAGCTCTTTTTGTCCCAATGCCCAGAAACTTAAGAATGACGACGAATGATCCCCGAACAAGTGACGGAATATACAAGTTAGTTACAAGTTACAATTCTTTTAATGTTCATAAAGGCCTCCGGCCCATCGTACTACATATATGATAAAATACATAAAATATCTCTAGAGTTGCGATAGTCGTTCGCTTCCTTCGAAAGGAGGTAACCCTTACTTGTTACAGGTAGAAATTACGTCCTTTTTGAAGGAAGCTAAATAAACTAAGGTAAGAAAATCATATATAGTCAATAAACGAAGATCTTTAAACCAGTATCCGGAACCTTTTCGATTCACATACACATAGACTGTCATGCTTTCTTTCTACAGTGTAAATAAAGGTTCTGTAATATTTAGACGGGAAGCGATATATACCAAAGTATCATACCATTTTAATTCGAATACATGTTCTTAGAGCCCAGTCCTGGGGCCCGTTTTACTAAACAACTTACGGAAAATATTTGCGTAAGTCATAATTGATTAACATGGGTAATATCTTCAATGAAAGTACAATGTTGCAATGTGACACGTCATTGGAAGCGTCTCGGAGAGACGATAAAAAGACTTGTTGTTTTAGACTTACGCAAATCTTAAGCGTAAACTGTTTAGTAAAACGGGCCCCCGGTTTCATTGCCGTAGCGTTCATAGAGTTAAGGCTAAGCGGCATTCTTCTTGGAAAAGAAACATTATCTACCAAAATTTCATATCATTTTTAATATACATATACATATTTGTAGGGTTACCTTTAACATTCCTTCCAACAACATAAACATAAATTCGCGTTACTTCCAACTGTAATATGTATATTTTTTATCATTCTGTGGAAAACAACACGAATCTCTAAACTAAAACAAAGTAATTTACTCTATTTCCAGATCCCGTTAAAACACGCACTTCGACCCAGCATATGTCCTGCCAATGGGGTACACATTACCATGTCAGAGAGGCGATCATAACAGTTACATTTAATGAATCGGAACTACTCGGGTATTTCCGTGAGCGTTTTCATTGGATTAACCCGATGTGTTCAGCTTGACATTTTAAAACAGTGGATCATCAAAACGACTCTGTGAATCAACAACAACAACAACATCAGCAGCAGCATCATCGTCATCATCATCATCATCATTAAGCAGCAGAAACAGCAGACAAGCATCGTTAACGTGTTAATTTTGATCATAATCGTCATAAACATCATCAACATCATTACTATTACTATTAATTATCATTAACATTATCATTACTGTCATTATGTTGATCAACATATTCTCCATTATCACCATGGAAACTGTGACTGTCAATGTCATCCAAATCCACATCTAGCACAGTCTACGCAATCGTTTATTTGTTTACCAATTACCAAACAATAACGACATTTGACCATTTCGTTGAAGACAACCCTGGAAAACATTGTGGGAAAAGGGAAATTGCTCTTAATGAACAATTTCTCCTTTTCCTACATTGGTTTCTGCCCTATCAGAATTTGAAATGTCGTCTACAAACTCTTTCAATTTGGGACATTCTGAAGTTAAAGTGGTGTTCTCTTCATGTGATTTATTTATGGAAAATGTGTCGGCCATAGGCTCGGCCCCAGTGGAATCCACCTTAATAAAATTGTAAACCGCCACTCCATGTTACCAACTTTCACACACCTCCAGTGAAGGCATTTAGGAACAACGATGACACTCGTTTCTACAGGTGTTTCAACCCAAAATCTTTAAAGGTGTGTGTTCAAACATGAAACAGTTTGCGAGTCAAAAATAAAATCTCGATGTAACAATACCGTTTTTGTATCACGGTATAATGTCTACTGGAAAAGGGCTAGTGAAACGCAACATCGATTCTGAATACATGTACATCAAAATATCGATGTATAAACATGTTGTATGAGGTAGATTTCAAAACCGTTGCATCACTTTTGGATATAGATATATACTTTTCATATAAAATCTTTAAATACTTAAATACAAACTAGTCTGACTTCTATTGACTATTCTAAAGGATGACGCATACAACAGGGGTCTGTTTTACTAAACAAGTTACGGAAAATATTTGTGTAAGTCATAACTGATACACATGAATAGTATCTTCATTGAAAGTACAATATTGTAATGTGGCACGTCATTGGAAGCGTCTCGGAGAGACGCTTCCAATGATGTGTTACTTTGCAATATTGCTTTGCCCAATATGGATAAAAGCGGAATTGTTGTTTTAGACATACGCAAATCTTAAGCGTAAACTGTTCAGTAAAACGGTGCCCAGGACCGCTGCGATACATTATTTAAGAAATACGATTTTGATATAAATTCTGTGACCAAGCACCTTTAAGACTTTGTATTTTTATCCTATTTGTGTTTAGCTCTGCTGTTGCTTTCAGTTAAGGATATGCCACACCATTCCTGATTAGTAGAATTTGTTAATTCGTTCCGTCCGCTAATGTTTACACCGAACTAAAACTTCGTTATAACTGTTAGCTTGATCATATGCCATGTCATTCATACTCCATGATGTACATGATATATTTATAACAATAGACATATAGATGTACTTAACCCTTTCCCTGACACCAAATTTCCGACTGTCCCAAATTGAAAGAGTTTGCAGACGACATTTCAAATTGTGATGAAATTGAAAATTAATCTTCTGATA
Organism: Cerastoderma edule; assembly: GCA_947846245.1. NCBI lineage: Eukaryota > Metazoa > Mollusca > Bivalvia > Cardiida > Cardiidae > Cerastoderma > Cerastoderma edule. Next base: position 16,632,928 of record OX401421.1, read on the forward strand.
GGACAGAAAACATTGTGGAAAAAGGAGAAATTGCTCGTCATTAGCAATTTCTCCTTTTCCCACAATGTTTTCCAGAGTCGTCTGCTACAAAGTGGTTAAATATCGCTATTGTTTGGTAATGGGTTTAAAGAAGTGAAAAGGCAAAAATATAGTTGTTGCAATTGGATTGGGCCACAAGTTACATGCATCACAACATTAACGATTAAAACTCTCTTGATTCATAACTGTTCACAGCCAGTAACGCTTCTAAACCCTCCGGCTGGACCAAATCTCATTCATCTTTAGGCTAGAACTTAATTTCTTCATAAACTGTTACAGAAAATATGACAAAAAGCGAGCAACGTTTTAGCTCGTTTGATACAGGTAGTTTCTTAGAATGTCTTTTGTTGTGTAGAGGTAGAGATAAGTGTAATTTTTAACAAGAACATCTTTTCAATATTTGCTAGATCACAAAAGTTATTTATTGTCAGGTTCTTTAACCAAACACCTTTTTACAAGAGACTAAGCATACCGTTTTGCTTTATGTTTATAGATAGTGCGTAAAACAGGGGCCTCCGTGGCCTAGCGGTTAGAGTACAGAACTTGAAATCACATGGCTCCTCTCCGCGTGGGTTCAAATCCTGAGAGGGATATGGATTTTCATGAGAGGCAGTCTCCCAACTGACTTACGGAATGCCGATGGTTCTACCCGCCTTGACCAGCCCCTACGGGTAGTTGAGTATGGGGTCTTCCTCCATCATTAAGAGTCGGGCATCGCTAAATAACTGAAATAATGTTGATGTGATGTAAAACACACATATAAAAAAAACAAAGTGCGTAAAATGCGTTTTAACTACATACTTATATCAACAAGTCTTTTTTTAGATAAGAAAAGATGCTAAATGAAATGTGTGAATTTACATTTAACCCGATGACCAATGTATCTGAATGCTCATTACAATGTTTAATTTATATGTTTAACATAACAAGCCATTTATTAGAAGTTTACAGAGGGCACGTGACTCTGTAACTAGTTTAAAGCCATAGTTGCACTCATTTACACTTAAATTGTGAAAGTTCTAGAATAATTGAAAATTAGCTTAAAAGTACTTTAAATTCCCTGGTAATGTATAGTGATTTATCTTATTCTTAATCTGTTTTCACAAAAAAGTGTGATTAACATAAATGCTGTTGATCGATCTTAACACAAGATTGATTTGCCACACGCCGCGCTATTGTGTTGATGACGTCATCTTGCTTATCGATCATTCTTAGCATTTTGGTCTTGTTCTGATGTTAATGTTGAATTGCGGCGATTTGGTGTAAATCGAGGACAGACACATAGATCAGACGAAGAAATGATTTTTTCAGATGGCAGATATTTGGAGTTCTACCATAACCCTTTCCCAAACAATAACGACATTTGACCACTTTGTTGCAGACGGCTTTAGGAAACATTGTGGGAAAGGGAGAAATTGCTCGTAACGAGCAATTTTTCCTTTTCCCGCAAGGTTTTCTGCTCTTTCTGAAGAATATTGTTCAATTTCATCCCATTTTGTAATGTCGTCTGCAAACTCTTTCGATTTGGGACAGTCGAAAGATCGTTGTTTGGGAAAGGGTTAAACCATTATTTCATATTGAGAGTTTAGGATATGGCAAAAATTAACACGTGCTAAAGTATGGCAATAAACCCTCAATATACACTCATATATCCGCACGTTTACCCAAAGACTCAAGAAACGATTGTAACAAAGATGACGTTTCCTTTGTGGAACAATCGATTCTTCGCGATTTTACCAGGGTGACGTTTCATAATCATTCAACCCTTATAGTGCTGGAACCGACTTCATGCTTATGCAAGCAGGTTAGATCGCGGCCAGCCGCCAATTTACTTGGCGGTTGGCCTGTGATCTAACATGTTTGTTAATTCTGTGTATCTTTCTTCATCAAAATTAAGCAGATAAGTAAGGTTTTTGAAAGCAGACGACACAAACATATGTTTTTAGAAATTATCCATTCTAAGGGTTAAGTTTCACTGGTTCATGCTTTCAAGAAAGACAAATCACAGGACGTCCTTTGTTTTAAGTGTCATTCTAAAGTTATTTAATTTGTTGTTGTTATATTTTTAAAATCTTTATTGTTGTTTATTGTTGTTATTGTATGTTTATTAATACGTTCAAAGTATTTGTATTGCCACAGTAAGGTTTTGTGGGAAATGGTGCGAATGTTTGTGGGTAAAAATGTACGTCATGTCTTTAGATTATGATAAGGAATGCTCGAGAATATTACCACGAGGAAATATCCAAACAATATATGAAATCATTCCAACGTCCGTTTCGATGCTAAAATACTGTTGAATCCAGCCATGTGTAAACCGATCAACATAATTTTAGTTAACCCATTACCAAACGATTACGACATTTAACCACTTTGTTGCAGACGATTCTGGAAAACATTGTTGATAAAGGAGAAATTGCTCGTGACGAGCAATTTCTCCTTTTCCCACGATGTTTTCGGCCCTATCAGAAAATGACTCCAATTTCATCATTTTTTGAAATGTCGTCTGCAAACTCTTTCAATTTTGGACAGTCGAAAATTCGGTGTCTGGTAAAGGGTGAATGACAAACTGGACAAGTCTACGATTAGCCAGGTTTACATTTTTTATTTAATTTTCAACCGTGCTTGGCCCTTCACCAAAGAGCGTATGGTCACTTGTGAAGGGTGGTATAAAGTTGACATATGTGCATTTTCCCAACTATTCACAACGAGTAAGTACGCTGTTGAAAGGAGTTACTATGACTACAAGGAGTAATGAGTTAATTGACCAATCAGAGATGACTTCCTGTGGTCACTATCATGGATAAAAATGGTTGATAAAGATTAACTTGCTGTTAGGTTTATTGATACATGGCTTTCTACTTATCTTTAGTTATTTTACTACCAAAACTTAAGTATACTGTTCTATTCATTTGTATTTAACTATTTTAGTCAAAAATACATGAAACAGAACGAACTATCTGGTATTAAAGACTAACCCGTTATAACGACATGATTATCCAAGTATTTCCCTAATTTTCTAGTAATAACGAGATACACAAAAAAAATAAAAATTAAAACTGCACGCATGTCACGTCTGCGTAACCATGCGCTGGAGTATCGTTATGAATGAGTCATTCACGATACAAAAACAAAGCGTTTGCGATAATTATCGGAATGCACTGGTGTTATTTCGGACATATCCGTAAGCCACGAAAAGATACGGAACTTTACGATGTTTTCAACCCTTTCCCAAACGACAAATTTTCGACTACCGAAATTGAAAGAGTTTACAGACGCCATTTCAAAATGTGATTAAATTGAAAAATCTTCTTCAGATAGAGCAGAAAACCTTGTGGAAAAAGGAGAAGTTGCTCTTAGCGAGCAATTTCTCCTTTTCCCACAATGTTTTCTAAACTCGTCTGCAAAAAGTGGTTAAATGTCGTTATTGTTTTGGAAAGGGTTAACGAACATTTTCTATACCATAACACAGTTTCGGTCAAACCTTTTCGTGGCTACGCATATATCCCGAATAACAAAATATTTCTTAACATCAGTTCATCGATGTCTGACGTCATACATAAGCAGAAATGTTGTTGTGGTGTTAATTAGAATTGTGATCGATTGGAAAATTCTATTTTAATTAAACAAAAAATGAATTAAAAATGATCTTGTTTTATGTTTGATGTTCCACTTAAATTTCCAAATGGTAGTATATGCCTGTTTTTCTCTCAGCAGTGTATCCCGCATTTATGAACACCAATGGCATGACCTAATGTCCTTTTATAGCTCCATCCTCCCATATATTCCTTAACTAAGCGTTTATTATTGAGAGGTTTTGCCTAAAATGCAACCTTTACTATTTGACACAATGAAACTTGATGGATTGCAAATCCCCAATCTGAACACATCGGGTTTACCTATATGAAAACACCTCTGAAATAAAAGGGATGACGCCATGTTGGTTCCCGCATAATGACGTCAATTCACTTTCGTTTTCAAAAATAGATCATAAATGAGAAATCTAAAAAGTCGTTTTAATTGATTAAGGAAAGAACTATATACGTCACAACTTATAATTTTGCTATTTCGTATGAGTTACCGATTAGAAAAATATTTAAAAGAATGTCCAACATATCCAAATACATTGATCTACTTAACGTGCACACTTAGAAAAGGTGTTATACGCCGGGGCCGATTTACCCGAAAAATTGAAACCCTACACTTTTATACGAGGTGTTTTTCTCTGCTCACGGAAATACCCGAGTATTGGAAAATCTCCATCTTCAGATTGGAAGTAACCGTTATTTACTTCAATTACTTTTTGAATAAACAGAATAAAAAAAATCTACAAAAAATTCGTTAGAATCAAACCCATGACATATGCACCAACAGACCTTAGCTCAACCCCTGCACGAATGGCATAGCGTCCGAAAGGGCCGATAGCGGAAGCTTTTCAAATAAATCTGAAAGCAAAGTAAAGTAAAAATGTAAAAATTCGAATTTATGTTTGACAATCATCAATCAAGGACTCTTGCATCGATCACTGCCACCGCAACATTTACATCCAGTTTTGGGTGAAATTAAATGATGTTTCTAACCCGAGTTAATTAAAAGTAATTAATCTGATAATGACAATCCTATAAACGGAGATCACTTCGAGGAGTTTGAGAATATATAAATAACCTACATTAGTGCAAACGGGCAAATGCAAATCAATCTTAACAGAAGTGCTGATGAAACTGAGAAACCGTTTCGATGTCTGATGCATTTTTTGTGAAATTTATCAGTACAATTAATTAACAAAGAACCGTATCATGCTTTCTGCCAAATGAGAGAAAAACTATATGAAAACATTTCCTGCAAATACTATGATTTTATGCAAAACAATGTATACAAGAAATCAAGCAATTTGATCACGTGACCAATTTTTATGAAAAATGTCCGAACAAGATGGCCGCATCACATTTATGTTTGGTTTTTAGAGCATATAACTTTTGTTTTCCACTATTTTACATACACCATGTGCCGACCATCAACTTTCCGGTTTAGGTGGTATATGAAAACCCATGGTTTATAACGGCATTATGTCTAACACCCGGTAGGAAAATCTCTGTCGACGGGTGATGTTTTAGGTCATATGCATCCCTGGACTCTGCAGGGTCTTCGAGCGAACGACAAGGACAAAATGGAGTCAACATTCACCGGCGGTTGCGGACAATTGATCCTCGGAATATAGCGAATACTAAATAGAAGAAAACAAAAATAGTCTGCTGAAAAACTGCACGAATATCTGCTGATTCATGGGTGCCCACCATTTGCAATCTGCTCGATATCGTAAACAGTGAACACGTGATCACCCCACTTGGACAACACATAGCGAATACATTAAACAGATATGTTGATCTGGTAGCAGAATACAATGTCTGATATGGATTTAAAATAAACATGTTATCCACGAATGGCATTGAAGAACCTGCGAATCAATGACAAAAATGTCCTTCCATACTTTGATGAAATTGAAAATACACCGCATTGTTTCGTTAAGTTATTGCTTTTATCACATAATGTTACCGAAAAAAAATGATTAAAAAGGATGTCCAACACTTCCATACACATTGAACTACTTAACGTGCACGCTAAAAAAAGGTGTTATACGCCCGGGCCGATTTACCCGAAGAATTGTAACCCTACACTTATATCTGAGGTGTGTTTTATAGCTCACGGATATACCCGAGTAGTTCCGATTGGATATGCACTTGTTAACCCATGACTCTGTACTTTCTTCATTAACCCAGATTGAAGATAGTTAGTTATAATTTTGATTATGATTTGGTCTATACTAAACTTGCCTTTGATCTTATGTTCGAAGCCACTTATAATGGTTCATGTACATGTGGCGTCATAAGTGACGTCATGGTGATATTCAATAGGACAATGATACTGGAAGTCAATCGGAACTATTCGGATATTTCCGTGAGCTGAGAAATACACCTCGGATATAAGTGTAGGATTACAATTTTCGGGTAAATCACCCCCGGCTTATAACACATATCCACAGGGTCGGCAATAAGTAGCTAAATGAATATGGAATTGTTGGACATCCTTTTAAATCATTTTTTGTTGGTAACCCATTTGAAATGGCGAAATGATAAGTTGTGTCATTGATCAAATTAAACGTCTTAGTAGATTTCAAATTTAAGATCTATTTTTGAAAACGAAAGTAAAGTTATTCTCGCGGGAAACAATATGGAGCATCCATATTAGGTCAGTGGCGTTTTCATTGGATAAACCCCGTGTGTTCAGATTGGCTGGTTGTGTTCTCAACGTCGACTAAGTGCTGGTAATGAAGCTGGCAGTCTACCAATGGGAACGTTGTTCTTGAGGCTTTTTGCGTCAGATAACAGGAGGCCTATGAAAGGCACCGTCCTAATTAAACTATCTTTGAAGGCATGATTCCCCTATACCTAAATCAAAGTAACACAAATATAAAAGTTTCCCAATTCGGCTTTTTAACCGATAGAACTTAACAAAATACAGATGTCTCTTCCGATTTCACGAGGAAAAACGCCATGCGTTCTTATGGTTGAATGATTGATTCATTCTACGCCATTACCATGAACTATGAGTGGTTTCTAACCGCGTAGTTATACAGAGTGCAAAAACCGGTTAGCATTTCTAGTTGTTGACAAGCCATTCGGATGGATTTATGAGTCTCGCGAGATGACACGATATTCCACGTCACTTAACAGGTAAAAAGTAGTCCAAAGTTTTGACCCAGTGGCACAATTTTTTGGCGAACCAATCAAATGGCGCAATGCTTCATTTATAATTCTGTAATATTCTAACGTGGGATATTTGAATACAAAAAAT